>PVJI01003030.1:0-120738 GCA_004026765.1 Micronycteris hirsuta
GTGCGGGGCGTGAGAGACAAGATTAGACCGGGCTTTACCAGCACCAGCGCAGCCGAAGCTCAGGCTGCTCAGCGCCCGAAGCTGCCAGGCCGCCTCTCTGACCAGTGCGGCCGACGCTCCTGCTCCCACCTGCCGAGGCTGCTGCTGACCGAGGGTCAGCTGCGCTTTCTGACCCGGCTCTGCCGCCCTCTGACCCCAGCTGTTCTCCCCTCACTCGCGTGGGTGCCTGTACCTGTCACCTCCTCGGGCGCCTTCCTTGACTGCCGGATCTAGATCTACCTCTGACACCAGTGTCCTTTCCTTTGTAACAGCGCCAAGTAGTTTCATGTCCTGTACTGAACCAACTGTCCCCCCCGCTCCATGAGGGCAGGGACTTGGTTTTTGTTTTTAACTATTATATCTCCAGCATTCAGAACAGTGCCTAGCATATATTAAAGCACTCCTATACATATACTGAATGAATACACTAAGTACTATGTAAACCGATTAAACATGAACACACACCAAAGAAGCACCGTTTCTATGAAAACCAAGTCAGCCCTGGATGGGCAGCTCAGTGGGTTAGAGTGCCGTCCTGATTCGCAAAGGCTGCAGGTTTGATCCCCCGTCAGGGAATAGCGATGCATACATAAGTGGAATACCAAATCGATGTTTCTCTCTTTAAAATACATTTTAAAATAATAAGTAAATAAAAAGAAAACTAAGTTAAATTGTTTTGGAAAGAACAGTAAGGGCACACCAGTGAAACGAAGTCAGTGGGGACGGAACTAATGCAAAAACTAGAAAACTACGTCTGTGCAAAGACAGGCAGCTAGAATGCTGGTCAGCAGAACTTCAAGAAAAAGATTTCACTGGTGAACAGAGGTGGTTTCCTTCCCCTGGTTTCAAATAAAAGAAGTGTTTACCGAATCAATGCTGAAGTCTTTAGAGGAAAGACTACTGATGTCTGCAGTTTACTCTGGAACGTACTGAGAAAAGATTAAACCGAGAGAGGAAGGGACAGGGCGCCGATAGAGCAAGCGCAGTAAAACGTCAGCGGCACAATCCACGTAGCTTGCATAGGAGCGTTCACCATCAAATTTTTTCACCTCCACTGTGTGTGAACATTTTCACAATAAAATGTTGGGGGAAAGGCTAACTGTCAAAAGCCAGCCCCGGTCTGATCAGAAAAACAAGCTGTGCTGTGCCGCCCCCCGCCACGGGACCACGGCGGGGTGCAATGAGACACGCCTGGAAAGTGCCGGTGCTCCACACACGGGCGGGGCCACGCGGTGGCGGGAACTGCTGGCTTAGTGACCAGCTCGTACTCGACCGTCTTGTAACAGAGGGCTTGCTTCCCTCACATTGGGCTGAGCCCATCCAGGCCACCAGAACGGCCAAAGGAGAGAGAACGAGGAAGGCGTCCCTGCCACCGCGGCGCCGGGGCCCGCACCCACCTGCGCCATGTCACTGTGCTCCATGCCCAGCACGTCCTTCATCAGGTGGTAGGCCTCGCAGATGAGCTGCATGTCCCCGTACTCGATCCCGTTGTGCACCATCTTCACGAAGTGTCCTGCTCCCTCCTCTCCCACCTGCCAGAGACGCGCGCACGCACGCGCCCAGAGGCCGTCAGAGAGCGGAGGCCAGAGAAGCCCACAACAAATCCCTCGGCGAGACTCTGCCCCAAACAGAACAAGTGTGGGGCAAATACTTACAGTGTTTTAAAGTAAGACTCAACATATAAAAATGCAATGCAAGCTGCAATCCAGTGTTATTTTAAACTGACTCCAAATTCATTCCTCTAAAGAGATTTCAACTCCCCAAATTCACTGAAAGTACCTATTGCTCTTTAGCCTACATTCCGGTTTTTCTCATTGTTATTAAAAGCAACCCCCCACTCCTAGGCCCCACTCACTGCTAGGGGAAGTCCCCATTCTTTTAGCCATTGGAGGTGACAAGTTGGCTAATTAAATCACTTGTACTTTTAAAACAGATACACATGAATTACAGTTGTTTCTAAGCTACGGAGAGATAACAAGGCCCCTCGACCCCGGGTCTGGCTCATAGGCTTATAAAAACACAGAGCTAGCCCTGGCTGGTGTAGCTCAGTGGATTGAGCGCGGGCTGGGAACCAGGCGGTCCCAGTTCGATTCCCAGTTTGATTCCCAGTCAGGGCACATGCCTGGGTTGCGGGCCAGGTCCCCGTGAGGGCCATGTGAGAGGCAACCATACATTGCTGTTTCTCTCCCTCTCTTTCTCTCTCCCTTCCCTTTTCTCTAAAACACAGAGCTATGTTCTTGCCGGGGTCTCAGAGTCGTCAAGATAATGATTTTGTAACAGAGCTGGGAAGACGTGTACAACTGCAGTTCACGAACGCCTGATGAGAAGTTTAACTACGGGTCTGCGTGGGTCAGTCCCACCAACACATTCTGTCCCTGCAGACAAGCTACGTGGGAAGCCCCATGATCTGAAAACGTCAGTGCGCCAGGAACAAGAACAAGGGGAGTGACAGGGGCCAAATGTTGAATGGCAGCAGACGCTGCAGTCCCATGCACCCCCCTCCACGACGGGGACACCTGCCCGGCGGACCGGCCGGCAGGGTCCACGTCCTGGCAGTCGCTGTCTGCATCGCCACCAGGGACGTTTACGTCAGAAACTTCCTTTGCCTGTTCCCACTGCTGATCTACCCCCTCTGGTTTTGACACCCTGTGGCCATGAAGTAACTTGGCTAATAACATCTTACTTCACCTCGTCCTTCCTCTAACTTCAAAAATGAGCTAAAAGATAAAAATAAAAAAAGGAACTAGGGTCCCTGCTTTTTGTGTGGATACCAGTGTTTTCGGGGACCTGAGACTAAGCCGTGAGGCTGTGGAAACCTCACTTGATCAAGATACGTAAGGGCAAGAACTGCTTTTTCCTTCCTGATTTCGCCCTAAGCGTATCTAACAAGCAGTTACTGTGCTTTTACTGTAAGTTCTCTGTTAGGGAGTGAGAGCTCCCTTCCCAGCCCTCCATGCGACTGAGAAAATGAGCCGATGCTCTGAATCGCAGCCCTGGCCGCCCTCCACCCCCAAGCGGAACATGACTCAGTTCAGTGGCCACTGGTAAGGGGCAAGGACCCAATTCGCTGCTACAGCCAAAGGCGCCAGGCCCCGCGAGGCCGGGGGGAGGGCCTCCCTCGCTTCTCACCCGCCTCAGTCCTGTTCCATCTCTGCCTTCCATCACAGATTAAATGAATCTAAGAGAACGGCAGCGGCACACACAGTGCTGATCCACAATGAAAGGCGCCTGGGAGTTAAAGAGATCTTGGGGCCCGCCCACGCCACCCTGTTTACAGGTGAGAAGACAAAGTCCACGTGGGGAAGGTGACTCGCCTCCCATCACCTGTAGTTCACAGAGAGCCAGGATCACAACCTGGGTCTCCCTGGCCCAGTGAGGCTACAATAAGGGACACAATTTATTTTAAGAGCAACACGAAGCACAGGGAGAACAGGTATACGTGACAAGCCCAGGCCACCTTTGCACTCAGGGCCAAAGGCCGCAGCCTCCACTGTTCCAGCTCAGAATACGACCAAGGCGAGCAAACCCTACTTTTGATTTTGACATTCTTTCCTCAGCCATGAAGAAACATGGCTGAAAAACCCTACTTCCCCCCATCCTTCCTGTTCCCCTTTAAGGAACCCATCTTTCAGGGGAATTGAGGAGGGCTGCTTTGAGAATCAGCCTCGAGGCTGTGAATACCCCATTCAGGTACAAGGACATGGGCTGTCACAGGCGGGCATTTTAGGCCCCAGCTGTGCTAGTGACTTAAGGAGTGAGCAGCTTTATGCCACAAGGCCACCTGCGGGGACCCAGGTGGGGCCCAGGTGGCCCTGTGCACTCGGTCACGGCCGTGCCATGTCACGCCTGGCTGGAAGGGGAGCTCGGCACTTGCCCAGTCACAGCAGGGCTCTCCGGTGCCCACTTTGGCGGCGATGCCCTGGAAGATGGTCTTGATGTGGGGCCTGCGGAAAGAAAGTGCACAGGTTAGCGGCCGAGGAGCGGGGCCGGGACCTAGATGACACACTCCGGGACGCCTCCGCCCCCGCTCCACTTTTCTCTCTTTCTCATGGGCAATGTCGTGCCCATGAGAAAGTAAGAAAGCGCCCAAACCTCAGGTAAACCAGTCGGAGGCTGCGCACCATCCGATTTGAGCAGACAGACAAAAGGCGGGGCCCCTCCTGCGAGACCCTCTGTCACCAGTCAGGGTGCGTGTCACCGGCCCCACGTGGTCCTGCAGAGGGAACCCGGCAGTGCGGCCGGTGTGGCCGAGGGCAGCTGCTGCTGCAACCCCCACAGCGCCCCCAGGAGGACCTAACAAGTCCCGACGCGCTTTCCTGTTTGTCTTCCTCACTGGTGACCAACACGGCCCTTCACACAAAGTTTTTGGCAAAGACACAAATATCTGACAGGGTTGTAAAGTCAGCACCAGGACGAGGGAGCTGAGACAGTTCCACACCTTAGACCCTCCCTCATCTCTTGCCGGGCGTTTCAGGTGAAAGGGCCACGCCCACCTCGGCCAGGCCACGCCCACCTCCGCGGGGCCACGTGAGAAAGCGTGTAAGGAGCAACTGGAGCCCCTCTGCTGGTCGAATATTTTCACGTGTATTGTCTGCACTGCTGACAGCCCACTGGGCAACTCCCCCAGATAAGTGTCTTCGAGCCTTTGAGAAGCAGGAAGGCCTCTGCTTCTAGATTTATCACCCGGAAGTGAACCCCCAGCCGCGCTCATCCGAGAGGGCACGTAAAGAACCACCGTCCCCAGTGAGGCCTTCTACACCTTTGGGGATGGGTTCGATCACTCCTTACTTTAAGGCCCGACACAATTCTAGAGTACTTGGAAATCACACCCAGGACTGAGTCTCCCTCAGAGGGGCCCCTCCTTTTCTACTCTCTCCCCTGCCACATGCCCCGTCTGGCTTTCTCTTCCTTCTCCCGCAGGCCCAGCAGCGGGTCCCCCAGGCGCAGCCCTGCACGGCTGGGTACTCGCACCTTTCCACTGGGACTCCCTGTCCTGCTCTTCACCCCACCCTACGTCTTCTGTGCCCCTCCTCTTCCTTCCCCAGAGCACCCCCTCCTACGGCCGACCCTTCCTCTCATATCGGCTCAGGGAACAGCGGGAAACTCGTTTTTTCCCAAGTCAAATACAAAATCTCCACCTCATTCCCAGCGACGAAAGAGGCCTCAGAGGCCCCGTCAGATTTTTCCATCCCTCGCTATTATTAAGTCAGGTCAGCTTAGGACCAGACATCAGTTAAAGAGGCAGTCCGTACTCCCTAAGCCAGACCATCACGGGACATCCTCGGAGCTGCTCCTCAGAGGCTCTCGCCCTCTGAGCCCGTTAAGAACTTCCAGGGTTAGTCTTGGCAGGAATATCAGGAAGAAAAGGCAAAGGAGGAATAGGCACATACATGAAGCAAAGCAACAAAACACACCGACGAGGCATCTCCCGTGTTTCCTGTCTCTACCACACAGTCACCACAGCGGCCGTCAAGCAGCAGAACGGCCCAGGGCTCACCCCTCTCAGGGGTCAGGCCCCCATGCTGAAGTGCGGCACTCACCAGGCTTCCTTGTTCCCTCCGGGCATAAGTGATGGGCCGTACCGGGCCCCTTCCTCGCCACCACTGACGCCGCTGCCCACAAACAAGATGCCCTTGGCCTTGAGGTCTCGACATCGTCTCTACACGGGTGAAAAATAACTCATTACGCTTCCGCACAGTAAGTCTCTCCCAGCAAATGAAAGGGGGTGTGACAGGTACAGAGATCCAATGTCTGACAGGGAATGACCCAAGGATGCAAGGACAACCTGGTCATTAAAGAAACGGGATCCCCTCAGTCTGGGAGTTAAAAGAAATATCCTGACTGGTGTGGCTCGGTTTGTTGGGTGTCATCCCACAAAGCGAAAGGTCGCCAGTTCGATCCCCAGTCAGGGCACATGCTTGGGCTGCAGGCCTGGTCCCCGGTCAAGACGCGTGTGAGAGGCAACTGATCAATGTTTCTCTCACTCTTTCTCCCTCCCTTTCCCTCTCTCTAAGAATAAATAAATCAAATCTTGAAAGAAAAAGAAATCCATGAAGTTTAAGATAGCCACCCTGTCCCCAAAGGCAGTAATAAAGCCAAACACACAATCGCATCTCCCTGGCAGAGACCCTGATGGCTCAGACTTGGCCGAGAGCTGGTTTGGTGCCAGGACGATGGGCTGCGCTCGGCCCTGGGGGTCCTGCCGGGACCCCCCCCCCAGCACGAGCGCGCGCGGCGGGCGCTGGTCCTCAACCGCGCCGCACACTGCCGGGCCGCGCCTCGGTGGGAGAGGAAAGGAGGCCTGCGTCAACGCCCAGCCTGCGGTGGCCACGCAGCAGTCACCCGAGTTCTGTGAGTGACGGGCGAGAAGCTCCTCCGTCAAGTGCGAAACGAGGGCTGGGCACGACCCCATCAGGCCCCACGGCCGGCCCCACGGGAGGCCAGGCCACTCTCCTGTCCCCGGTGCCACACCGGCCCTTTGCTAGGATGTTCTCAGAGCCTGGGAGAACTGGACGGAAGGGTACGTACCGTGGTATCTCTGTATTCAGAGTTCCCTCCATCGATGATGATGTCACCAGAGTCCAGCAATGGCACCTGTGAGCAGACGCCAGCAGCAAGGTGGCCCAAGGACATGGAAGACAAAAATGGCAAAACATGCTAGACCAGATGGAAAGCTTCGGGCTGGCAAACCCACTCAGAACTCCCCACACCTGAGACACTGGAAGTACCCTAAGATTCTACAGCAAACGGAACCCACTCAGACAGTTCTGTAGTCCAAGCCACCACCCGCCTGGGTTCTGTGCCCACCAGGCCTTGACAGCACCACCTTCCTGGCGCCCGCTAGCCAGGCCAGCGTGCTGGTTCGTTGTCGGTCTGCCCCTCCAAGGCTCAGCTAACGTCATGTGCCATTTTGCTCTGCTGAAGAACAATCTTGCATGTTCCAGTCCACTCTGTCTATAGCTAATCACGGGCAGCTCGGCAGCTTGCTACACAAGAGCTTGCTATGTCCTTATCACAATGTCGTCCTTTCTAGGTCATCTTTTCTTAAAAACGGTAACACGGTGGCTACAAATTCCTCCCCCTGCAGCAGCAACAGTGTTAACACCGCTCCTCCAGAGAAGGAAGGTCCGTCCCGGCCTTTGTCATCATCGCCACGTTTCCCACGAGACGTTTCTTCCAGGTGGCCAGTGCCTTGGTTTTCTCAGGGCCCTTACTGCAGAATGGTTTTTCACTGTCTAAATAAATAATTCCCACTAGTTCCCCTCCATCCATGTACTCCCCCCGCCCCCCCCCCGGGGGAAGCACCCCAAGGCCGCAGCACCAGCAGTGAGGTCTCCATTCACTGTGGGAGAGGAAGATCCTCCCAGTTAATGCAGGGCGCTCTTTTCCCAGGGATATGCTGAAGGAAGGGCCTTACGGGCATCCCCGAAACAGCTTACAGTAGGAGTGCTTCGACCAGCAGCTGCTGCTGACCCATCAGCAGCTTCTCTGCCACAGCCATCCCAGGGAGAGTGGCCAGCGGGCCTTCAGTGGGAACAAGTTGGGACAAGAACGGACAACCCACAAGCAAGAGAGAGGCAGTGATGACTGCCCACAGGAATGGGCCCCCATCCCCTAGCCCTGGGAGTGGGGCTGCGGGGGGGGGGGGGGGAAGGCCTCAGTGAGGCGCCAGACCACCGCGTGCTAAAGAACCAGGCACTGCACCTCCGTGAAGCCCACGCCACCACGGCTGACGACCAGGGACCAGGCTACAGCTGAGGCCTGCCTCTCAGGCCGCTGGGGGACTCGGCACCAGGCACCCACCCACCTGCCCCGGCATGGCCACCACAGCCCAGATTCGTATTTGTCTTCCTCCAAGAAAGAAACCCTTCCTAAAGCCAACAAATTGTGTGGTGCAGAGGTAAGTATCCAGTGTGTGGTTCCTAGGGTTCCCGAAGGGGGTCTCGTCACTTATACTGAATTTTACAGTGATTTGAGAACTGTGGCTTTATAGGAACGCCGAAAAAAATTAAATCTGTTTCAAAATTTGGACACTAAGGTTTACTGGCGAGTAGCACTAGGTACTCGCAATACACAGTCAGAACGAAGTCTTTCTCAATGTCCCGGCACGGCCCGCTAAGGCATCGCACAATGACGTTTTGATCAACGACGGACCACATACACTACAGTAGTCCCATAGGTCATAACAGAGCCCTGGCCACGTCGTTCAGTCGGTCAGAGCATCACCCCGATGCGCCAAGGCTGCAGGTTCGATCCCCAGTCAGGGCACGTGCAGCGATCAACCAATGAGAGCATAAGTGGGGGGAACAACAAGTTGAAATTCTCTCCTCCCTTCTTCTCCAAAATTATAAGTAAAAATATTTTTTTTAAGATTTTATTTATTTATTTTTAGAGAGAGGGGAAGGGAAGGAGAAAGAGAGAGACAGAAACAGCAATGTGTGGTTGCCTCTCATGTGCCCCCTACTGGGGACGTGGCCGGTAACCCAGGCATGTGCCCTGACGGGGAATCGAACCAGCAACCCTTTGGTTTGCAGGCAGGCACTCAATCCACTGAGCCACACCAGCCAGGGCATTTTTTTTTATAATTTTTTAAAGAAAATAATGAAGCTGAAAAATTCCTGTCACCTTTCAATGTCACAGCCATCTTAGCACAAGTCATACTCACGTGTTTGTGCTGACGCTGGTGTGAACAAGTCTGCACTGCCAGTTGTATAAAAGTACAGCACACACAACTACGTACATTATGCATGACATGCAACCCGTGAACGACAAATGGCTACGTTGCTTGTGCACTCACTACACTATTACTTTTCATTGTTATTTGAGAGTGTGTTCATTCCACCTATTAAAACACGTTTGCGGGGAAAAGCACGCTGTGTCACAGCAGCAGCCTCACCCCCCGCACGTCTCACGGCTGTGTCACTTTCTCTTGCGCCTGATTCGATCGCATGTCGTTTTGCAGAGGCCCGTGCTACACAGACGCGTGGCCTGGGAGGGACGGTCAGACCACGGCACCCTGGTCTGTGTAAGTGTGTTCTGTGCTGTCTCCACAGCGATGGAACTGTCCAGTGTGCGGCTCTCAGGGCGTACCCCCGTCGTTAAGTGGCCCAGGACTGCGTTGTTTCTACGCTTGTGAATGAATTCTTAGTGAAATGGCAAACAGCTCAGTGGTCAGAGCATCGTCCCACTATGCAAAGGTTGTGGGTTCGCTTCCTGGTCAGGGCACATCCAAGAATCAACCAATGAATGTATAAATAAATTGATATTTTCCTTTCTCTCTCTAAAAATCCAAGAAAAAAAAAAGGAAATGTTTCTTGATGCCCTTAGGATTATATATATGTAATTATTACCACCTGAGGATAGGCTGTTACTTAATTAGTGCCAATCAAGTTAACCAATGTGGAGCCATTTAAGCAATTATTTTGTTGGGACAGAGCAGTTCATACCCAGAAACTGAAGGTGGGAAGATGTCTTAAGTAAAAAGAAGTGAAGAGCTAAAGGAAAGAATGAGACACGTTGTCACACAGGTAGCAGCTGGGAGCATAGCCGGCCTCACCAATTTTTCAATGAAATCATCGACAGCTTGACCCGCCTTCACGAGCAGGATGACCCGCCGAGGCTTCTTCAGCTTGGAGACCATCTCCTCCAGTGAGTGGGCACCGACCACTTTGGTCCCCTTGGCCTCGTTGGCCAAGAAATCGTCCACTTTGGAGACTGTCCTGTTGAAAGCACAGACCTAAAAGGGCAAAAGGCAGATCAGGAGATCTAGCACAAACTCGACCCTCAGACAATGGACCAAGAGACAATGAAATTTCTAAGCAGCCCGAGGACTGGGGGAGGCTGGACTTTGTCTTGGCCTTGCCCACCCACGTGCCGATCAAGACTGTAAAGTTACTTTTAGCGGACGAAATGGCAGAGAACCGAAGACAGGGTGGGGCAGAAGTGGGTTCACAGTTGTTCGTATGGAAAACAATACAAGAATACACTGTTTCACCCCAACACTACAAAGTCAAGCTACTTCTGCCCCACCCTGTATAAGCAAAGGTCAACTGCCCTGCGGCTGTCAGGCTAGCGTCTGTCACTACCTGGCTAGAATGCAAATCTGGAACCAGCCAGTTCCAGATTGACAAATTTTGTCACTGATAATCCTTGTATCTAACTAAGCCGCTTTCAGATTCACACCTAAACTTTGCACTCTCCCCAGATCTCCTGGGGATAAACTTAAGATCTCTGCACTCCCAGTAAGATTTCTCCTCTAGAACTGCCAGGCTTGTTCAGGCTGCAAACCTTACAGAACTGACAGATACCTTTAGCTGGACTCTTCTTTCTCGGAGAACTGTGCAATGGCCCTCCCACACCCACACGCAAAGCGGTGCTTCTCCTTCTTAGCAAAGCTGTCCTAAGCAGCAACAGGCGGGGCACACACACAGAGGAGTGTGCGCCAGGCTCTTTGGGGTCCTTGACACCAGCTGGTCACCAGCACTCAAGCTAATGCACACCACGAACCCGTAAGAGCAGTGTGTGTCCCTGTGACTTACCACAAAGCCGTGGTCATTCATGTTCAAAATTAAGTTCTGGCCCATGACAGCCAGCCCAATCAGTGCAATATCAGCTCTGAAAGACCAGAAAAAGGAATAAAGAGAAATGTGTAAGTTCCACTTAACCCGTTCCACCTCAGGGAACCAGAGTTTTCCAGCTTTTGCTGAATAATAACGTGTCGTAACTTCTCTGCCCCCTACTCCCTTTTACACTCGACAACCCAGGCATGCAGCCTTCCGTGAAACTGCAGACAGGCCGCCCCGCACTCTGCCACTTGAGGGGGCCTCCGGTTCTCTCGGGATGAACTAAACTCGCACGTAGGACACGTAGGATTCACAGCTCTAATCTATCTGGCAACGACTGTGCCAGGTGTCCCCGTCTCCGGCAGCGGGGAGAAGCCCCAGCTGGCAGAGCTACCGACCGTCCAGCCCCCTCCCCTCCGGACCGTGCCAAGCCTGCCCCCCACCCCGCCCTTTCTAGGAACAGGGATTCTCCCGCGCAGCCGCCGGAGGCAGAGGGCTGGGTCTGAGGGAAAGGCGAGGCTGCGAGGCTGGCTCGGCATCCGGGGAGTTCTGGGGCCCGAGCCGGAGGGGGCTGAAACCCCGGAGACCCGGGGCTCTGGACGCCACGAGGCCGGAATCAGGCGACCCCCGGTGCCGAGGCGACATCGGCGACGGCTCGACCCTTGGAGCCGACTCTGGGAAAGTTCCCGAGGTCCGTCACTCACTGGGCCATGGCGGTGGCGGAGGCGGCAGCGGACCCAGCAGGAGTGAAGTGAGGCGGAGAGCAGGGAACGAACAGCACCCACAGCTCCGACGACCAAGGCTGAGTTCCACTGTAGTTCGCCTTCCGAGGCCACAGCCGCGGCTTTCCGGAACTGGCCAATCGGAGGGAAGGGGTGGAGCTATGCCGACACACCATTGGTTCTCCCTGGCGCCTGTTACACCACCTGAGGCAGCCGGCCCGCCCACTCCCGGGAGCCGACTCGGGAGAGCACCGAGCACATCGATGACATCGCCCTGGGTGCGCCCGGACTGGCGGAGGGGGCGGGGCGCGGGTCGGGGGAGGGGGTCCCCGGACAGGTGGAGCGGGCTGGGTGGAGCCGCCAAGGCAGAGGACGTGCAGGGCCGGGCTCTGCTCTGCGGCGCCCTGCGGGATGGTGGGTCAGGATGGGCCACACTTTCCAGTGTTCCAGGCGCTTGGACGCCAGCTGTCCGAGCGTCCATCACTCCTTCCCGTCGCTGCCCTGCACGTGGGGCTTATGCGTCGTATCCCTGAAGTCCGGGCAGAGACCGAGGTTCACTCTTTCGGAACTTGGGCAAGTGTAGTGGGTGCCAGGAAATGCTGGTCTTCACGCGATCCTGTGTGGGAAACATAGCCCCTTATTGCAGGTGAAGAAACTGGCGAGGAGAGAGCCGACCGGATATGTACTTGTAGGGGTGTGACGGGCCAGGCTCGGAGGTCGTGTCATTGAACCCGTTCCACTTCATGTCAGGAACTAGAGGCCAAGTGATGGTGAACCATCGGTCCAGGGCATTATAAATGCCACGTCCCGCATGCCTTCTCAAAATTCTCCCCTGTGCCCAGGCATCTTGACATTGGCACTGAACCCTGCCACCTCCTGCAACAGATGTTTGGGAAGGAGGCTTAGCCCCACCAGGACTTTTTAGGATTTGTTGTTGTTCTTGTTGCATGTCACCTAACAGTTGCTTGCACACAAAATGTTCAACAGGTGTGTAATTACAAAAATCACACAGCTAGTTCATGGCAAGTTAGGGGCCCCGTTGTGACTGATTCAGGTAACCTGTGCAATTGGTGCTATTTCCATCACACCAATTGCACAGGTTACTTTGTAATACAGGTTTTAACAGATACTTCGATGTTAGCAAATGTCCCACTATAGTGGTTTTGTCCTATTGGAAGTTAGGTGTTTAAATCATAGTATTTTTTAATGCAATAACGGAATGTTACTCTGACATTTTAAATGATACCATAGTCTACTTTATCTTGTATGTAAATGTTTTCCTGTTAGATTTTCTTCACTATAGATTCTTTATATAAACTTGGTTTTTGGAGCCCTGGCTGGTGTAGCTCAGTGGATTGAGCTCTGGACTGTGAACCAAAGGGTCACTGGTTCGATTCCCAGTCGGGGCACATGCCTGGGTTGCGGGCCAGGGCCCCAGTAGGGGGTGCTCAAGAGGCAACCACACACTGGTGTTTCTCTCCCTCTCTCCTTCCCTTCCCCTCTCTAAAAATAAATAAAACCCTTAAAATAAATGAATAAACAAAACTTGGTTTTTTCCTTGCGTTGCTTCCATAACTGCCTATTTTGTACCAGCCGCATTACACTTCCTTTCTTTTTACGCTCTCCCGTATCCTGGAAAGGGGGTCCTGGACTGTGGTTGACTCATGGGACAAACATCAAGGTGGAGCCAAGGTTAGAACAGAGCTTCCTCCTGGGGGGAAGAGAGGTACCTGTCTTTTTGTCCTTTTCTTCATTTCTTTTTGCTTTTACTGGTTGCAGAAATAGAGAGCTGTAAGCAAGCCCAGAATTTATTTTTTTTAAAGATTTTATTTTATTTTTAGACAGAAGGGAAGGGAGGGAGAAAAACATCCATGTGTGGTTGCCTCTCATGTGGCCCTCACTGAGGACCTGGCCCGCAACCCAGGCGTGCGTCCTGAATGGGACTCGAACCAGCGACCCCTTGGTTCGCAGCCCACGCTCAATCCACTGAGCCACACCAGCCAGGACCCAGAATTTATTTATTTATTTTTTTAAGATTTTATTTATTTATTTTCAGAGAGAGGAGAAGGGAGGGAGAAAGAGCAATGTATGGTTGCCTCTCACATGGCCCCCACGGGGACCTGGCCCGCAACCCAGGCATGTGCCCCAACTGGGAATCGAACCAGGACCCTCCGGTTCCCAGCCTGCACTCAATCCACTGAGCTACACCAGCCGGGCCCCAGAATTTATTTTTAAAGCGATAGGCAAGGTGCCTGGCTGCCATTGGTGCTTCCCTGAATGGTGAAAGGAGTGAGCATGAAGATGGTGAACAGGTAAGCCCGGTAAACCAGAGAGAATGAAGCAGCTTCCGTGTCACTGCCAGGCAAAGCCCTGCACTGGGACCTAGGTCTTAATCCCTGCCACATCAGGCAACAGGTGTCAGGATAATAAAGTCATTCAGCTCCGATGACTGGCGGGAACCTTAGAGCTCCCCCAGCCCAGTGTCCCCAGACTCCAGTGTGTAAGGAAGCTACTTAAATGTGAATTCCGATACAACAGGTCTGGGATTGGCAGGGAAATGTGCATTTTATGAGGACTCCCAGGTGATTTTGATTGTGGGTGGTCTATGGACCACCTTTTAAAACAATTCTCAAAGGGTGGTCTGGGGCCCCTGGAGGTCTCGGAGACCCTTTCAGGGAGAAGTGGGGACAAAAGTATTTCCACAGTTTTCATTCATCTTTGCCTTTTTCACTCATTTCCTCACGAGTGTGCAGTGTCATCCAGAGGCTCCATGGCACATGATATCAAAGGGACTACATGTGGGAGCAGGTATGAGAATCCAACCTACTTATGCTGCCTTAAGCCAGGCATTAGATTCGCAAAATTGTCAAAAATACCACTTATCTCACTGAATTTTCCTTTTGTTTGGGGAAAGTGTTATTCGAGTTTCTCAGTTTTAATTTTTTAAGTGGTAAACATAGATAATCACACAAACAAAGCTCTTTGGGTCCTCAATAACTTTTAAGAGTGTAAATGTCTGAAACCAACCGGTTTGAGCACCGCCGATCTAATGTAGAGCTGAGACATGCTGAGTCACACGAGACACCAAAACCGCCCCTCTGGGGACGGATTAGATGCACTCCCAAGTCCCCCTCAATCAAACATGGGATTCGGACACAGCCTCAGTGATAGGACAGCGGGTTTTGGAAGTCAGATTGGATGGCTTCGCAAATGATCTGGAATGTCCCTCTTGGAAGCTTCCTGATGGAAACAGAAAGGAATGAGTTTTGGTGTTGCACTGACCTTAGCGGGCTCCAGTTTCACTCCTTTCTAGCTGTGCAATTTGGGGCAAGTTACTGAATCTCAGAGTTTGCTTGTGTGTAAAACAGGAACGACAACACCTCAACACGGCAGCTCTGGGGTTCAATGAAACCAATGAATACTTGTGTCTGGTACGTAGTACGCATGTACTAGTATCTGTTTTTTTAATGGAAGGGACTCAGAAAGAAGAGTTGTCAACTAGAGGAAAATAGGACTGAAGCAAACAATTGCTCCTAGGCTTCCTTGCAAACTGCCAGAGAGAGGTGGCTGAACCCCTCCGCAGCTTCCTGCAAAGCTGGAGTGGTTCCCCTAGTTCCAGCGAAGACTGGTGAGCAAATGGTCCATTAATTGGATTGTTTGCTATAGAAAACATTCCCACTTGACAATGACATAGCCATGAATTTTTCAGTATCTTCCCAATCCAAACACATATCATCCCAGGTGTCTTAACCTCTTCCCCACTGCCATTACTTTCTGTTCTGTACCCCTACAGGGTACCCGAAGTAGCGGGCACCAGCTCATCCTATCAAAAATCCGCCCCCCCAAAGCACATCCTAATATAATGCCTGGGGACACACGCCTCAGTCTGAGCTTGGATCCATGGGGCTCAACCAGTGTGACTTGCAGTATTTCTTGTAGGGCAGGTCTGCTAGCACTCCTTCTCTCAATGGTTATATTTTTGTTTTAAGTCTGAGAATGTCTTTATTTTGCACTTATTTTTGAAGTATGGTTTTGCTGGATAAAAAATTCTCGGTTAACAGTTTTTGCTTTCAGCACCTTGAGGAGCTCATTTCAGTGGCTACTGCTTTCACCGCTTCTGATGAGCCGTCAGCCAGTAGCGACACCGTCCTCTGGCACACGATGTGTTGTTTCTCTCTTGCTCTTTTGAAAACTTTCCCTTTAGTTTCCAGCAGTTTATGATGTGTCTAGGTGTGGATCTCTTGGTGGTTATCCTCTTGGGGTTCACAGAGTTAGAACCGTCCATTAATGTCCTTCAGCACATTTGTAAGTTTGTAGTCATTAACTGTTCAAATAATTTTTTTTCTACCCGGCTGGTGTAGCTCAGTGGATTGAGCGCGGGCTGGGAACCAGAGGGTCCCGGTTCGATTCCCAGTCGGGGCACATGCCTGGGTTGCAGGCCAGGTCCCCATGAGGGCCATGTGAGAGGCAACCATACATTGCTGTTTCTCTCCCTCTCTTTCTCCCTCCCTTCTCCTCTCTCTGGAAGTGAATGGATAAAATCTTAAAAAAACAAAAAAAATAATAATAATTTTTTTCTGGCCTTTTTTCTCTCCTGTCCTCTAGAACTCCCATTTCACGTCTTTGTACTCTGTCCAGACTTTTTAAATGTTTGTTTTTAGCTTGGCTTCCTGAGAGTTGCCCTGTGTCTCCTTAACATCACTGCCAGCCGGTGACTTGGGCAGACCTTGGGTGCAGGCCCCTCGGCCACGTGTGTCTGTGTGCGCGTCAGGGCACGGCCCTCACAGCTCACCTGCTTCCCTGGGTCTCCTGGGCTTCAACTTCCGGCTGGGCTTTCTGGAACCTCTGCTGCACAGGTAGTTTCCCAGTCCGCCAGGAGGTGTTGAGAGCTCCTCTGGTCCTTGCGTGGCACTTGTATTTCCAGAGCCTCCCTGCGAAATTTCTGGCCGGTCGGCTGCTTGCCTAATGGAGACCTCAGGCTAGCAAGCCGCGACTTTTCCCCATTCACTTCTTACCAACGTTGCCAGTCTTAGCTGACAGAAGAGGTACAGGTCTCCTCCCGCCCAGCTCCCCCAAACATGATCAAGTTTGCACCCTTTGGAGCTGAGTCCTGGGGAGGAGGTGGAATGCGGGGCAGGAGAGGGAGCAGTCCCGGGCAAGAAGGCTGCAGGCTTCCGCTGCTCTTACCTGAAGCTCTGGTCATTTTTTCCCGAGAATAAATGCCTTTTAACTTGTCTGTCTTTGGTTGATTTCAAGAGCCTTAACGTGTTTTTAGTCACGTTTACCAGTTTTGTTTTTTAAGATTTTATTTATTTATTTTTAGACAGAAGGGAAGGGAGGGAGAAAGAGAGGGGGAGAAACATCAATGTGTGGTTGCCTCTCACATGGCCCCTGAGTGGCCACCACTGGGGACCTGGCCTGCAACCCAGGCATGTGCCCTGACTGGGAATCAAACTGGCGACCCTTTGGTTCGCAGCCCATGCTCAATTCACTGAGCTACACCAGCCAGGGCACGTTTACCAGTTTTATGCTTTCTTATCTATTCCTATTGCCGTAGCCAGCACACCCTCGGTGACCCAGTCCTGTTGTCTGCGACGAAGGCTTTCCTCGAATCCCCAGGGAGTGGTCAGGGGCTGGGGACTCCCACTGAAGGCACCGATCGTGGGGCACGCTGAGATACAGCCGGAGCCTCATGCCGCCTCCTTGGGTATTCCTCTTCCATGGCCGATCATACGGCCTCGGAGCAAGTGAGAAACCCGGAAGCAGAAAATGCAGGGAGAAGCTTCAGGAAGGGCACGCGGAGGGAGCAGCCCCAAGCGCCTGCCGTTCTCGAGGGGCTAAGTCTGCAGGCTCCTTCAGTGCAAGGGTTCCACCTCTGGTCGGTCCCACCTCCTTCCCCGTGTCAACACAAGCTAAGGCTTATAAGCTTCAGACTGTCACTTTAAATAGTGACAATTCTTTTTTTTTTTTTTTTTAAGATTTTATTTATTTTTAGAGAGAGGGGAAGGGAGGGAGACAGAGAGGGAGAGAAACAGCAATGTATGGTTGCCTCTCACATGGCCCTCACGGGGACCTGGCCTGCAACCTAGGCATGTGCTCTGACTGGGAATCGAACCGGGATCCTTTGGTTCCCAGCCCGCACTCAATCCACTGAGCTACACCAGCCAGGGCTAAATAGTGACAATTCTTAAGACGCCACTATTAATATTACCTAATAAGACAAAGAAAACTCAGCGCACGGAGGCTGACTTTCTCAGCCAGTGAGTGGCAGAGTGAGCTTTACTCAGGTCCACAAGGGCAGCCCCGCACTCCTTCCTGCCCCGAGGGTCAGGCCGTCATCACGCAGACGCACACATGTACCTTCCCAGTGAAGCTGGGTGTCCGTGTGCATTAGACAGGTCCAGCTGACTTGCAGCGGAAGGCTGCACTGAAATTAACTTTCAAAGACTAGTCTTGGAGGGTACCTGCAGATGTTTTACAGGTACAACTTCACACAGGAGCTCCCTTCAAAGGAGCCTAAGGCCTCCCACACCTTTCAGCTTTGTGGCAACTACTTCCTCTTTCCGTGGGTTGGGTTACAAGGACGCCTACTATCAGATTTGTTGCAGGAACAAGTTGATTGCTCTAGCCTGAGATTTGTCAAGGGAGAAGTTCTGCTGAGTCAAGGTGACTAAACATCTGGACGCACTCAAGTTACTATGAAGTAGGCTTCTTTTAAGGAAGACATTTAAATACCTCATCAAACAGCCAATTTTTTTTCTTCTATTACTAATGTTACATGCTACACAGCCTTATTTCTTTGTTAAGGTGCTAACAACCAGCAAACAATACTGCCTCCCAGGTCCCCGGATTGTTGGAAAACTACAGCAACCTGGGTTTGGGAGAGCAGGGCTGGGACAAATGTAAGTAACCACCCCCCCCCGCCCCCGCACTCACCCCCCGCCAGAGATGGACATAGTAAAGCCACGGCTCACTTGAGTTAGAGCTTCATGCTGACCTTTAGTTTTTAGAAAATCCTCAAATGCTTGGCCTCTAATACTTAAGAAAGTCAACTCTTATTACTGTTTATCTTAACAACCTTTGGCCTTGCCTTAACTCCCCAGTCCCCGCTCTAAGCATGGGCAGGAATTCTACAAAAACAGCCCTTCTGTGCAAACATCCCAGGGCTGAGTCCTTTGTTTGACTTACGTAAGAGGGTGTGTCACATACTAGTTGGGGCAGATGTGAAAATCCCAACTCAGCCACTCACTGTGGTGTCTAATTCCTGCAGCTGAACTCAAGCGACTTGTTCGCGTGCCAGGTAGAAAGTAGTTTTGTGAAAACCCAGAGACCAAATATTCTAAAGCCAGGTAAGTGTGCAGGGTGCTCAAAACACTAAAAACTTACGAGTGTGCAGAGACAAGGAGTGCGTAAGGGAAAGTGGGAAAATCTCTGCACCCAACCAGAAGTGGAATGAGGGAGAAAATCAGATAAAAAGTAATGCAGGAAACGCACACCGTCCCCTGGGACCTCCTGACATTCTATAGTGTTGACTTTGCGAGAGACAGAGTGATACACAGAGCGTGACCCGAAGTGAGGGACCAAACCTTTGTCACCCTGGATGGGGTCTAGTTATAGAGGACAACCAGCTGTATCAAAACGAATGCAGTTCAAACAAAAAGCCCAGAGGAGTTTGGGACGACATGGTCTGAGGCAACCCTAGAGCTGACTAACTGCCAAGGCCAGGGATTCGGGAGTCCTGGAGAGGACAGTGCCTGGAAGACGCCTGGCGTGCGCTCCTGTCACGGGGGGTGGGGGTGGGGGTGGTGGTGGTGGCGGTGGCGGTGGCGGCGGTGGTGTGTGTGTGTGTGTGTCTGTCTGTCCCTTCTGCCCGCACACGGCGCTGCCCCCCGGTGGCTCCCGGAACACTGAGGACCTACCTTGCCACTGGAGTGTCTGTCCACCCCACCAGCCCACTCAAGGGGACCACTGCTTTCCCCGCTTCCGGCTCCCCTAGAGCTCGTTCATTCCAGCCGGCACCCACACACGCTGGGCCAGCTCCTTAACAAAAACCCCTCCTTGACCCCAGGTCCCCTCCGCTTCTGCCCTTTACGGTAAAAACCTCTGCAAGAATGATCTGTACTCATTCTTTCAACTTCCTCTCCAGTCTTCCTCTGAACCTGCTCCGTTGGGCGTTCTCAGGCAGCACTCCAAGCACCCTGCCGGGGCGGAGGTGTGGCTGACATCTCCCATGTGAAGTGAGCTCCCTTACTGGGACATTCCTGACTTGTCGGCCCCTCACAGAACCCCAGGAGAGAAAGGATGGCCCTGTGAGTCTGGAAGGAGGCCCTGGGCTCGGACAGCTGCCACCTCCCCCACTGCCCCCCTCTCCTAGGACCTCGGCTGCCTCGGGGCCACATAGTTAAGTACTGTGCTGTGCCTCCATACTTCTGCTACTCGGAGTGGGGAGTGGGCCCAGCAGCAGCAGCAGCAGCAGCGACATCACTAGGGAGTGTGTGAGAGATGCAGGCTCTCAGGCCTGACCCCAGGCCTCCTCAGCCAGAACCTGTATTTCACTGCAACCCCCCACCCGCCAGTGAGTCTGCTGCACACTGGAGTTCAGGGAGCACTGCTCCTAACCCTCTAGTTCTGAGGTCCAGCGTCAGGAAATCCATTTATCCTCCAACACACGCCCCATTCACCGATCACATCTTTAACAGTAAATACAGGTGGTATTTTGATCTGCTATCTTGCCTTATTCTTTCCTTGGGTGGCTCTGAATTTGGGAAAAAGCGATGGTGTTCCCTGGCTCCTTCAAACTTCCTACACCTCCCCGTTCTCACAGCCCATGGCCATTGCTCGGTACTTAACCGATCAGCTGCCCTGGACGGCTGCCACTTCCTCCATCTGCAAATGCGTCCTCAGCTGGGTTGCCCAGTCTCACCCTCGCTTCACAGGTCACTCATCCTGGCTAGACTGTCCTCTCTTCCTGACCTCTACAGGTTGCAGTGCTCCCAGACACAGCCCTGGTTCTCTCCGGCTACACTCACTTGCCACGTCTACTCACCCGTTACCTCCACGTCGACAACTCCCAAACGTACGTCTCCAGCCCCAACCTCTCCCTCTGAATTCAACCAGTATATCCAGTTGCCTCGTGGACTACACATTCAGGTGGAAATGCTGGTATCTCGAAGTGAACATGACCAAAATCAAGTTCTTAATTCAGTACCAGTCTGTACGTGTTCTCCTACCTTCTCCCTGTCAGGGCGCTGCCACGCCATCCCTGCTGCTCAGGCACACAACCTGAGTTACCTGCCTCCTTTCTCTCGGGCTCCGCATGCACTTCTTCAGCCAACTGTTAGTTCTAATTTATTTTTTTATTTTATTCATTTTTTTAAGATTTTCTTTATTTATTTTTAGAGGGGAAGGGGGGAGAAAGAGAGAGAAACACCAACGTGTGGTTGCCTCCCGCACACCCCCTGTTGGGGAACCTGGCCTGCAACCCAGGCATGCGCCCTGAATGGGAATCAAACCGGGACCCTGTGGTTCCCAGCCCTCGCTCAATCCACTGAGCTACACCAGCCAGGGCCGTTAGTTCTAATTTAAACACACCCTGAATCTGACCGCTTCTCCCTGCCTCTGCTGCTCCCACTCGGTCCAAGCTGCCATCTTCTTCCCTGGAATATTAGGGTAACAATGTCCTAGTTTGTCTCCCTTCTTCCACTTGTCCTCCTCCCCTCCCCCAGCTAGTTTCCACTCTACGATCAGAACGGTCTTTTAAAACACACATGTAGCTGCCCTGGTCGGGCAGCTCAGTGGGTTGGAGTGTTGTCCCGACACACCACGGTTATGGGTTTGATCTCCGGTCAGGGCACATACAAGAATCAGCCATAAATCAGTGGACAAACAAATCCATGTTTTTCTTCCTCTCTCTCCCCTCCTTCCCCGGTCTCTCTAAAATCAGTAAAAAGCAAAAACAAATACACGCAGCCATACACCACCTGACAGCGTTTAGGTCAATGACAAATCGCATATACAGCAGTGGTGCGCCACGCAGCAGGTGTGCAGTAGACGACACCGTGGGTTTGTGTAAGTGCCCTGTGATGTTTGCACCGTGGTATCGGTAATAATGCATTTCACAGACCTGACCCCACGGTTAAGCAACGCGTGACTGTAAGATCACGTCACTCACCTTCTCCAAACCCTTCATTGGCTTCCCACTTCTCTCTAATGAAATGAGAGTTACCTGAGTCCTAAGCCACCTGAGCCCTGGCCCTTTTCTGACGTCATGACTCCAGTGCTCAATCTAAGCCAGCCTCCTTGCTATTTTTGAAACCTACACAGAACGCTGCTGCTTTAAGGGTTTCGATTCTCTGCTTGGAGACCTCTTTGCTGGGGAATTTGCATGGTTTACCCATTCCTTCATTTCACAGTCTGTGCAAATGTCATCTCCCAAGAGGGGTCTTCCCAGACCACGCAATCTAAAAGGATGCCTCCTTCCCACCCCTTCTAACCCTGTATTAAGCTTTACTTTGCTATATACACACTGCTTGATGTAAACTTTGTCCTGAATGTCCTCCCCACTGGAATGGGAGGGCACAGTGCGGGGACAGCATCCAGACAGCACGGGGACAGGTGGGTACTTGGGCGTGTGTTGAGCACATCATTGCTTTTGCCTGAATGCTGCTACTCCCTTCCTCCTCGTTTTCCTCCAAACACCCCAGACAGTGGTCACTGTGCACACTCTGCTCACCATGGGGACTTGTTAACAAGCTGGTACGGTGAGATTTTCAATCCCCCCGCTCCCCCCCCCCCCCCGCCCCATACCACCACCACTACAGACTCACTGGGAGGTGTATGCAGAAGCTTGGGGTGGGGCGGGGTGGGCGGGGCGTGGAGACAAATCTTTACTGAAAATAGGCACTGCTGTGCTCGGGAGGAAGGTGCTGTCGCAGAACCAGCACCTCATTGGCTCTCCTGGCTACACAGTAACTGGCCTTCCGAACGATCGGAAAGGAACACGCAGGTCATAACAGCGTCTTCGTGAGTCAAGGAAAGCCTCAGTGTAATTACCACGCAAAGGGTGAAGAATAAATGCACATCGAGAGCCTTCGGATGCACTGGTTGTACCTTTATTATTTGACCTCGTTCACTAATGGTCCGTGATGCAAGGTTACCATACACAGTTAGAGAATGTCTGCACTGCACGTCTAAGGCTCTACAGCAAAAGAACCAGAATTAGTACAAATACAAGAACTGTATTTACATTCTGTATACCCAAGCTCCAAACGTCAGATAATATTTACATAAAAAACATGGAAATGAAAACCTGAAATTAATCATGTACATTGTTGCTAATGTGCTCGACTCCTTCATTGGGGAGAGGTCCGTTTGCAAAGTCTTGGTTCGAAAAGGCCACTTATGTCCATGGGTTTGTCGCAGTGCAGGGGGTGGTGACACGGGACCCGAAACCTCAGCGACACGTGAGCGAGAGCCACAGAGGCTCAGACACTGCCCTCGGCGTGAGAGGGGTGGCGGAGCCCCCAGGGAACTGACGCCAGAGTGCGCGGCTTGAAGAGAAAGTAACGTGAAGACATGGAAACAGCGCAGGACGGCCAGGGTTCGGCGAGAGACCAGCCTCGGCTCGGACTTCCCACCTGAGCAGAGCCGTTTGGCTGTGAGTTTTTAACACGAAATTTGTACCAACTCTAATTTCTTCCTTCAAATGATTACAGGCTTTCCTAAGATTTTGTGGGGCTCAAATACAAATTTCATAAATGGCCTTTTGAACAGCAAAGACAGATCATCTCTCAGCTGATATCTGAGTTCTAAGGAAACACAAATCAGCACATCCCTACCTCCTACAGTCATGGTTTGGCCACATGCCGGGCTGAGTCACGCTGGCCACGGCGGACAGCGGCATGCAGTCCACACGAGCGAGAGTCCTACTGAAGCACACTCAGCGCACCTTCGAGAGCAGCAGCGGAATCGGAATTCTTTCAAGGAGCAGGTTAACAGTCACATTTTAAAAAGGGAACCAAAAGGGAAAATGAAGGACCCAAGGCAGACAGACAAACCAGCCCTGACACGGTCCCGCGGACCCCAGCGGAGCACACAGCACGAGGGGTGCTGAGCGCCGACCGGCGCGGCACGCTAGGTCATCCTCTCTTCTCCAGTCCAATGTGCAATTAATTACAGCTGTATAAATATACAAACACCTTACAAAATTAAATATCCCTGTAAATTAGAGAACAAGCAGCAGGCAACAAAGTCTTTGCTTTGAAATATGTGCCAGGTGAAGTAATTTTCTCTTTAGATCCCAAAAGACCTTTCACAACGATTTAATTTATTCCTTTATCTTAAAAGAGCTGAAAAGAATCCGTCAAAAATATGAGTAGCTCTCTAAGTTCTACAGAGCTGAAGGAGAAAAAATATATATATATTGACAAAATCAGAGTGGTTTCCTGGTTGGGAAAAATCATTTTCCCTTGCCGTCAACCTGTTTTCACAATGCACTGCGATCTAGGTGCCCGCCGAGCGGCGGCGGCCTTCCTGAACTCCTGGCTGTGTGCAGGGGCTGGCGGGCCCCGCACAGCCCGGCCTGAGGGCTGGCTGACCCCCGGGCAGGCGCGGCAGGAGGGTGTGAGCACCGGTCTGGTGCGGGCTGCGAGGCCACACTTAGCTTTGGCAGGGGACAGGAGGATGGGGAAGGAGGGGAACAGATGACTCCTTTTAATTAGCACTCATTTCTCCTTCATGTGTGTAAGGGTTTTCTTACCTGCCTCCCCCCTTTTTTTTTTTTTTTTTGCTTGTTGAAAGAAGTATTTTAGGAAGAAAATTTAAAAACCTTCAAAAGAGTGGTTTTCTTAAAACTTTTAAGTTCATTCCTAAAATTCCCTGCCACTATGGCTTCAGCTAAAGCCTCATAAATAGTTCCTGTCATAAACCATCTCTCAGAGCTTCAAAGTGGGGATGAATCTGTCCGGAAAGGGAAAATCAACTCTGAAACTGCTCTAACTCAAATTTGAAGATGGGCCCTTGAGAAAGCGGGGCACCAAAAGCGGTGTCTGTACCCGTCGGACACAGCGGCAGGGCCCCCGGCGGGAGAAGGCACACCTGCCCGAGCCCTGCTTCCACACGGAGCGGCCGGCCGGGGGCTACAAAGAGCCCAGCGCGGCCTGTTCGAGGAGCTGATGCCTCCAAAGCAAAGACCTCCCAAGCCAGTTCTGAGTCAGAAGAAGAAACAAAAGTCTTTTCGGTACAACACACGGTTTCACTCTCCCTCAGCCTTCCCCACCTTTTGTCACAGACATGGATCCTTCCACCAGACTCTGAAACGGCAGCAGCATCCATAATTTAATTCTAGAAGGAACCTTCGAATTTCATTTCCCTGAAATTAGATTTCATTCCAGTCCAGGAAGCTGTCTCGAAGCACGGACAGATCCTAGATTTGAGTATGCACAGGAGGGTATATTGTGTCTGTTACACAATGCAGAAACCTCTAAGTACATTAAAATATCGTTCAGAAAACAAGTAACGTTACTGTTAGTGACAACGTTTAAGGAGAAGAAGAAAGTTAAAAAAATCTACTATAGTTTTTATTGACAACTTTTCAGGTAAGGTCACTGCCTGTGATTTCTATCCTTTCTTTTATTAAGCTCTCCCTGCCTCGCTTTCCCCCTTTGCAAGACGATTATAATGTGTACCGCTGGGAGCCCTGTTCTGTCACGAGCCCACCAGGACGTCGGAAGCAAGGGTCTGGTGACAAGCAGCCTGCCCAGCAACCGCCCTGCAGAGTGTGCGGCCCTTGCCCTCTGCTGCCTGAAGCAGAGCCACCCAGCCCCCCGGCACCTGGGGGCCAGCGACCTTAAGGCTTCGGGTCCCCAGTCTCCAGGGTGGGAACAAGCAGGTACTGCCCGGAACCCTGAGGGATGGTCAAGCAGAGGTCTGAGCAGGGGAGGTGAAGGATGGTCCGAACCACCACCTCAACTAACTGGCAAAGCAACTCAAGTACCTTGGAGGCCATCTCCTCTCCACGTCATTCCTGTAAAACTCGCTGGCAGCTCAAAGAAAAAAAGCATCTCCCATGATGGCTTGTGGAAGCAGCTGTCCCCATCCGGTCAGGAGACCCTCAGCTTCCTCCTTCCTCCCCTGGTGACGTTTCCACCTGACAGACAACCAAGGAGAGGCCCAATGGACGCAAGCCACTGGGGTCAGGGCTCAGGTGGGCCCTGTTCTCTACCCGCAGACGTTCCTTTGTTTTGATGTCAGTGGTGGGAGGCCTTGGTTTTAATCCTGGGATCCAGAAAGCAAAGCCTGCCATGTTTGCTTATTTGTGAGTATAAGGGGGACGGGCATCACTGGAAATATTTTCAGTTTGACAAGGATTATTGCAAATGACCACTGGATTCAGAGAAGACTTCCAGGTTTATACTGAAAGCTACATTTCTTTGATCAAAGGGAGCTACAATAATCGCAAGGTCGTTACTTAGCATTACCACGATTAAAGAGAAGACAAGGGACGAGTTCCTCATCAGAAAGTGAAACACTCCCCCTTGTGGGGCATCTGTGTATGACACCCCACTGATCCCGCACTGTTGCACATCATCACTAACGCCAAGAACAGAACCGAGATCCCAGTGGTATGCACGATTCACAGGAATCCTGCTGTGAGCCACGACCAGCACCCTACTGACCCCTGACCCCGACTGCATCCATGGCCACCCCCACAGCCTACGCTCCTCTGAAACCGTGGCTCTTCCCTTCTGACAAGGTCAACAGCAGCCACTGCCTCAGGCCTGCTAACGAGTCCTCTCCCCTCCTCTCCCCCACTAACTGAAAACTGCATAACCATCTCTAAATAAGCCCCAACTTCAGAGAATAGACCTGTCCCACTGCTGAGCTCACCACAACCTTCTCCCTGAATGGAAAATGCAGGAACTAGTGGTGGAAAAAGGCAACAGAGGGGGAAAAGGTAAGTTTTTTCCTCTCAGGTTCTAAAAAGGCCAGATGTTTCCTCCCTTTGTCTCTAAGCCACCCAAGAAAAATTAAACTGATATCACGAATACAGAAAAGAAAAATAGCATTATGTTGTCTTAAAAAAAAGACAAAGATATCCAAAGACAGCAGTACAGACATCAGAGGTGGTCACAATGGGGACCTATTATACAAAAGGAAGCCAAATATACCAAAAATAATTTGAAGATTCATTGGATTCCCCTCTGGGTTTTTTGTTTGTTTGTTTGTTTCCCCCTTTTGTTAGGCCACATGCTACTAACAAGATTCTCAGCACAGGAAAAAAGAAAAAGAGTACAGAGCAATGGATATGGGGAATGGGAGCTAGAAAAAGTGCTGGACAAGGAGGGAAAAGTAGTTAAGCCACAGGATTACATACAAGAGTAACCGTCAAGAATCACAAAGAGAAATGAGAGGTAACACTTTCTTTATATCTTGGAAGGCGAGTGAGGGTGCTCAGCAGAGTCACTTAGTACTTGGGCTGGCTCGGGCATCTGCGGGAGAGTTTGGACCTGTGGGTGACATACGGAGAGGCAGGTTAGAAAACTGGATCCAGATGTGTTGCCCTCCCAGGTCTCTTCCTCCAGGGTTCCTTCCTTGGATTTACTCCTAAACTGCACCAAGGGCCAGGTCTCTGGGCTCCCTGAACAAATAGGCTGGGCTGTGATCTTCCCCATTAGCGGACCCTGGAACACAAGCCCCTCATAGAATCTGAGGCGGGATCATAGGGCTCAATATTGACTGCCAGGTCATTAAGGACCTCACAATCTTCCCTTTACTCAGTCCCACAGACCCCGGCTGCAGAACCCTTGAGAGCAAAAAGTCAAAGCAGGAGATCAACTGAGGGCAAACGTGACCATCTCCTTCCCTGCTCAGGACACCAGCTGGTACCTTCCGAAAAGCTGAAGCCTCATCACCACCCTACAACCACACTTACATTCCTGTCCTCCCTCTACTTTAACTCTGTTTGCAACAAGACTTCTCTATTTATGTTGAGGTCCCTGGGACCAAAAGCCAAGGAGGGGAAGGACACATAGGGATAGCTTCTTACCGTATTGTGCCAGCAAGGAGTGGATTAAAAGCATATAACCAGTCGTTCATGTCTTTGTCATTGAGGGCCTGCAAAAGGACCCCACGGTGCTTTGTGAGTACAGCAAAGGTGTTAGGTGTCTGAAAGAGACGTGGGCAGACGAGAAAGTTACAAAGGCTATGAGCAATGGAGACCACCTGACACACTCAGGGCATACAGCACGTTACACTGAAGGTGCAGATATACAGGAGACATGCTGCAAACAACAGAGTCCAGAACTCAAAAGGCAAGGGCGTGTGTGGCCATGGAGAGCCCAGAGAGCGCAGGACTGACCTTCACCATGGCCTGCTGGTCCTCGCTGTACTCGACCTGCGCTGTGGACAGGTTAATGATGCCGCGTTCCACTGGGTCTTTGTCGCTGTTATAGAGGAAGACGTAAGGGCGCCGGACCACGACAAAATGTCTAGCCCAGTTGCTAGAAAACGGCTCCTTGAAATGCAGGTACCCTTTCTTAGAAACCACTGAGCTAAAACGGATAAAAAGGACAATACAAGGAAGGTTAGTTTCTCACAAAAAGAAAGTAATCAGGAGCTGAGGACTATCAAAATATGTCTCACCTAGGCCAAGTCCCTCCTGTGAACAAAACAGGCAAATGATCTATTTGGCCTAGAACCTTATCTGCCAAAGTAACACAGCAAAAGAAGACAAAGCGCCACAGGACGTGCTAAGCTGGGCTGGGGGTGCATTACAAGATACAGCTGGGGCAGAACCCAGCACAGGGCATTCACCCTGGATCCACGTGCATCATGCTGTAATACAGACCTCATGGGAGAGCTGAAAGTACCTTCTTTATTTTTTTTTTTAAGATTTTATTTATTTATTTTTAAACAGAAGGGAAGGGAGGGAGAAAGAGCAGGAGAGAAACAGCAATGTATGGTTGCCTCTCACATGGCCCCCACTGGGGACCTGGCCTCCAACCCAGGCATGTGCCCTGACTGGGAATCGAACTGGCGACCCTTTGGTTTGCAGCTCGTGCTCAATCCACTGAGCTACACTAGCCAGGGCTGAAAGTACCTTCTTACTGGATTGTTTTTATACCTGGCATCTCTGTATGGTACTCACCCTGGTCTAATTTCTTCAATATCTGGAACAAGATTGAGAAATTCATTCTTCCCTGCTCGGGCCAAATAGGGTGTCTCCACGGCTGGAACAATCTGGAACTGGTCAAACTCTGGGCAGGGACTAGAGGCCCGGGAATTAGCTTCTGGGGTCCTTTAAAGACAGAGGTCAGGGGTTACAAGGGCTTCGGTGAGGCCACTGCACGGTGTGCACAACCGTCTCATCGGGAGGAGCACTGCCTCTCCCTGAGCACCAGGCCCGCAAACACCAGCTGCAGAGAACCCGGCTGAGAAGACAAGCTGGTGCCAGTAAGGTACAGCGGTACCTCGGTACTTGTCGTTAATTCGTTCCAGAACTCATGACGAGTGCCGACTGACAAGTACTGAACAACGAAGCATTTTCTCTCGTGGGCAGTGTCGTGACCCATGCAAGCTCTAGCAGTGTGACAGGTCCCAAGCCATCACCAAGCGCTAAAACATTTTTTTCTTGTCAAAATGCGATGAGTACTGGGTCTGACAAGTTCTGAAGGCAGCGAGTACCGAAGTATGACTATAATTCCAAATTCAACTCCAGAGGTTACAAAAAGAAACTAATCTCACAGTGTGGTCTGACCAGCAGCATCAGCTGCACCGGGAAACTCATCAGAAACTCCAGTTCTCAGGCTCTAACTCAGATTTACAGAACCAGAAACTCTGGGTGGGGCTCAGTCACGGGGACTTTAACAAGCCCGCCAGGTGATGCACCCGGACGTCTGAGAACCACTGCCTTGAGGGCCTGGCAGAGAAAGCAGACCAACAGGAAGCTCCTGATGACCAGGAGGTGCAGAGCCGCACAGCGCCCTGCACGAGTCCAGCACTGTCAGGGGAGAAGTAATTCCTGTGCTCTGTTGTGTTCAACGCCTTACCAGTCCTCCAGTTGGGGTGCATCTTACAATCAATAGTGTGTCATCTTTTAGGGGGAGTGCTTCTTCTCTCTTGGTGGCACACAGAATAATGTCTTAGCTGTGGTATTTTCTGTAGCCGCATTCACCTGTGTGAGTGCTGGCACATTAAGACGGACGGCTGGATGATACTAGGTGGGTTCTGATAGGTGAGCGTGACGAATGGAGACAGAGCAAAGGAATCTAATGGTGCACTGCAGAGAAGTGACTGTAGTGATGAACTCACGGAACATAGACTACATTTGTCTCCACTATCCTTACCTACATATTTCATGTGTTGTCAAAATGTTTTTTTCCAAAGTAGTTTTGAAATAATTTTCCCCAAGATGGGGCTTCCTATATCTGGTATGACTGGGTAGCTGAGCAGGGTAGGAATGGAGGGACAATTGAGCAGAACTGGAGTAAGAAGAGAGGC
Organism: Micronycteris hirsuta; assembly: GCA_004026765.1. Classification (NCBI taxonomy): domain Eukaryota; kingdom Metazoa; phylum Chordata; class Mammalia; order Chiroptera; family Phyllostomidae; genus Micronycteris; species Micronycteris hirsuta. The sequence goes on from PVJI01003030.1 coordinate 29,822, forward strand.
AATGATTTGGTGCAGAAAGTCAGAAGACGTGGTGTTGAAAAGATGTCACGAGCACTGCCCCGTCACTGGATATCTAGAAAAGGCTCCCACACATTTCCAAACGCCGCCTAGCAGGATGGTGCTGCCCTCGGTTGAGAAACACCAAGCCAGAGGAAGGCCGGTATTTCCCTGGGTTCCTAGACTAGCTTCTCTCAGTGAAATCGGTACCTACTTCTGATCCAGAGAGTTGCTCCTAGAGTCTGCCAGAGAGGGGCAGGTGGAGGAGGGCGTGAGGGTGGAGCTGCTGAAGCTGGACACCGAGGGATCCCGTCCAATCGGAGAGATGTCGGACAACTGGAAGCAAACAGAACACAGCACGTGAGACACAGATGGAGAGAAACTCCCTCCGCAACAAGAAGCTTTGACAACCAGCGGCCTCGCTTTCCTAAATCATCTTCTGCTTCAGGCCATTCAAGGAAACAAATAAGCCTTACAAATAAGTATTTTATGGCTCCAAGGAGGACATACAGAGGGTCCAGAAACATAGGAAAAGATGCTCAGCATCGCTAGCCATCAGAGAGATGCACATTAAAACCACAGTGAGATACGACTTCACACTAGTGAGAATGGCCATCACAAACAAAGCAACAAACAAGTGTTGGAGAGGTTGTGGAGAAAAGGGAACCCTAGTGCACTGCTGGTGGGATTGCAGACTGGTGCAGCCACTACGGAAAGCAGTATGGAATTTCCTCAGAAAACAAAAATTGAACTGCCTTTTGATCTGACAATTCTACTGCTAGGATTATATCCTAAGAACCCTGAAACACCAATCCAAAAGAACCTATGCACCCCAATGTTCATAACAGCACAATTTACAATAGCCAAGTGCTGGAAGCAACCCAAGTGCCTATCAGTAAATGAATGGCTCAAAAAACTGTGGTACATTTACACAATGGAATTCTACACAGCAGAGAGAAAGGAGCTCCTACCCTTTGCGACAGCCTGGATGGAACTGGTGAGCACTATGCTAAGTGAAATAAGCCAGGCAGTGAAAGACAAATACCATATGATCTCACTTTTGACTGGAACCTAATCAACAAAACAAACAAGCAAGCAAAATATAACCAGAGACATTGAAATGAAGAACAAACTGACAGTGACCAGAGGGGAGAGAGGAGGGGACAATGGGGGGAAAGCGTGAAGGGTTTGCAGGAACAACTATAAAGGACACATGGACAAAAACAACGGGTGACGGAAACAGGGGAGGGAGATGGGGATGGCTGGGGTGGTGGGGAAAAGGCAGAAAACTGTACTTGAACAACAATAAAGTTCAAAAGTATTTAATTAAAAAAAAATAAGTATTTTATGGCCTGAGTGTCAGAATCAAGACATTTACAAGAGGCAAGGCTGGCTTTTCATATGGCCACTGCCCCCTGCATTAATTAAACGGCCCTGTCTACGTGAGCCGAGCACCCAGACAGACGACAGGCACTGTTCTAAGAACATGGGAGATGCCCTGCCCTGCCGGAGCTTACGTTCTCAACAGAGAAGGCAGACAATAAGCCAGTCAACACACACATGAAGGAGGGCTGGGCAGTGGTAAGTGCTACAGCAAAAAATGAAGCAGGGGAAGAGTTTAGAAAGTTTAAGGGAGCTGCTGGCTTTACACTGAGCTGTTAAGGAGGCATACTTTGAACTGAAAAAGGCAACACATAAAGGAGCCAATCATGGGAACATCTGGAAGAAGACTACTCTGGGCACAGGAACAGCAAGTTACAAAGACCCCCTAGGCAGGAATGAGCTTCAAGTATCTTCAGAAATAGCAAAAAGGTCAGGTGACTAGAATAGAGGGAGTGACCCAGAAGTTCTTTAAAGTGTTCACCTCACTCTTTGTGGAAGGCAACAGAATTTCATGCCCCAAGAACCTCGGGACTTCCTGTGACCTATCATATACTAACACATCACCCCCTACAGAATATTCTCCAAGGGATTCAGGAAAAAGCCAAAATAGGTAAGTTCTGATAATCACTCTAAGAGACACAGATGTGTACTTTTCTCTTCAGAGGTCAGTGTTCTGAACAATCGGACACAACAGCAGATACGTCATACATCCTCATATACCACGCTATAACCACGTCAAGCCACCTGAAAGCAGTGGAAGCTGGGGACAGGGAGTCTGAGCGGCTCACCTTACAGTCACTGATGCTGCCGTGCACCTGGCTGAACTCTCGGTTGAAAGTGTGGGTGAGAAGCTGCAGGCACTAGGGGAGAGAAAGGGGTGGTGTAAGTTCCAGAGGTTAAACGGAGCCCTGAATGCGAGGCAAGAAGGGAGAACCACACGCCCAAGACCCACGGTGGAGCTCGGATGCTGCTCAACAGCTCTAGAAATTGACTAAACACCTAGCAAGGGAGCCCGTACATGCCTAATAAAAAAGATAAAGTGAGTGGATAAAAAAGCCATTCTCAAGTCTATAAAAGTGAACACTCCCATACCATAGCTTGGAAGTGCTAAAGGATGCAATAGCATCCCTTTCATTCCTAGTTTGCCCTGGCGCTAAAAAGCAGTGAGACTTCTGGATGGACCTATTTTCCTAAGTCAATTAGACCACCACAAAACAGACACCAAGTCCCTCTCATCCACCTGGGAGTCACCCTCAGCGACTCCTCCGCCTTCTCCCACATGTCCAGGACACAGGGGCGCTAATTCCAACTCCCGAGTGTCTCTGGCATGACCCTCCTTCCTCTCCTTCCACACACAGGTCTTAGATGAAAACCTTCATCACTTCTCATCTGGGTTACTGCAGTGAAGAGATTTTTCTGCCTCTAGTCTCTCTCTTCACCACAAATCTACCCTCTTTAATGCTGCCAGAGAAGTCTTTCTAAAACATAAATACCTGCTTAAAATACTCCCACATTACTCCCAAGGCACTGGAAACTCTTTAGAATGGTACGCAGACCCTCCACGAGGCCCTGGCCCACCTTGCTACCCCCATCTCTGGTCCCCCACAGGACTCCCGTACCCTGACTACGCAGGACGGCTAGCTCCCTCCGTGTGCATCCTCCCAAGGTCAGTTCACAAGGGCCCCCCTGTGGAGGCCTCTCCTCTGGCTCCCACCATGCCTAGACATACACTTCTATCACATGCTTGTCACCACTTGCCTGCAAACTTACTAAGGGTAGAAACTGAGCTTTATTTATTTCTACATTCATAGTGTTAGCACAGGCCATGAAACAGAGGCCCTCCAGAAAAGACGAACATGGAAATGACAGATCAGCTGAGAGTGTCCCTGGGAAAACGCTCAGCCAAGGGAGGGGCTTCGAACCTTGGTGGCCAGTTCTTTCTCTCGATCCACCAGGCTCTCGATGTCTGCGGAGTCATACCCACTGCTCTCACTGGGTGTGATGGCACTCTCGAAGGTGGTGGTTGAGATCTGAGAAGAGATGCTGGTGGAGGTGCTGAGGGTCCCACTGCTCAGGCTGGGGGACAGCGAGTCGCTCAGGGATTTGGGGATGCTGTCGTCAAGTCTCTCACGCAGCAGCAGGAAGTGGCGGGTTTTCTCCACCTAAGAAGAACGACAAATACAAATCGGCAAACACAAAGCTCATTAGGATTTGTAAGTTCAGTGTTACGCCTCATTGTGACCCAAACTGGAAAGCTGGGACCACCTGGCGGCGGGGACTGGAGGACTGATACCCGGGGACCTGGAGGCGGGGACTGGAGGACTGGTACCCAGGGACCCAGCGGCAGGGACCGGAGGACTGGTACTCGGGGACCCTCCCCAGAGCACGCCCGAGCGCCCACGCCCGGCCACCTCGTGCAGGAGTTCCAGCTTCTCCAGCTCCCACTGGTGCTCCAGGATGAGGCTGTCCCCGCGGGGCCGCCAGCCGGCCAGGTTCTCCTCCCCGCGCACATACGCCACCGACGTGTCCAAGACCTTCCTCCTCCTCCTCTGCATGCCTGCGATGGGAGGAGACAACTCTTCTCAGAAAAGTTCCATTCCAATTTTACCTCAAAATGAATGAATACTGCATACCCACGGTGAACTAAGATAGATTTGGTCTCGAAATACATGGGGTTTTGTTAATTAATAACAATTCATCCCCCTTTCCCCAGAGCAACTCTCTGAATTTCTTTTAAAACTGAGTTTTATATTCTCTCATAACTATGAAAACTGCAATGCAACTTGAGAAACAGTTACTATGTTAAGGGAAAATACAGAGAAGATTAAACAGCCCGTACACTATGGTGCCACATATATGAAAGTACACCCGTATGAAGACAGTGGGAGGGACCACACACAGGCACGTACACATGCCCCACGCCCCACATTGAAGTAGTTTGGTTAGAATGGGGGACGACAGGTGGCTTTAACCCTGTCGTCTCCCATTACTTGTTGTTTTTAAGGTCTTATTTATTTATTTTTTAGAGAGGGGAAGGGAGGGAGAAAAAGGAGAGTAATATCAATGTGTGGTTGCTTCTCTCGCACCCCCTACTGAGGACCTGGCCCTCAACCCAGGAATGTGCCCTGACTGGGAATCGAACCAGCGACCCTTAATTTGCAGGCCAGCACTCAATCCACTGAGACATACCAGCCAGGTCCCATTAGTTTTTAAAAAAAGATTTTATTTATTTATTTTTTAGAGAGGGGAAGGGAGGGAGGAATAGGAGGGAAACATCAATGACTGGTTGCCTCTAGTGCACCCCCTACTGGGGACCTGGCCCTCAACCCAGGAATGTGCCCTGACTGGGAATCGAACCAGCGACCCTTTGGTTTGCAGGCCCACACTCAATCCACTGAGCTACACCAGCCAGGGCACATTACTTTTTAAAAATGTCAAACTGCTTTTATATATAAAAGACATGAATTTATGTTATTTTTAAAAATCCCTCAAGAAACTCCCTGGGCACTATAATTAGCTGCTACTGAAACTCAGATTCATACTCAAAGTCTTCGTTTTTTAAAATCTAAATCTTACCTGTGAGCCCTGCCTTCTTTCCATATATGCTCGCTAAAATGATTCCAACTCATATAAACCAAATGTTAAAAAAAAAAAAAAAGACACAAAACACTGACTTTTGCCCTGGCCGGTGTGGCTCAGTGGATTGAGCGCTGGCCTGCAAACCGAAAGGCTGCTGGTTTGATTCCTGGTCAGGGCACATGCCTGGGCTGTGGGCCAGTCCCCAGTAGTGGACGTGCGAGAGACAGCCGACTGATCTTTTTCTCTCCCTCTTTCTCCCTTCCTTTCCCTCTCTCTAAAATAAATAAATAAAATCTTAAAGAAACAAACAGAAAAAAACCCTGACTTTTGTCTATGTCCCAGTTTAAAAACATAAAAATCCAAAGTTCTGCTTCAGGCCACCAAGCTGAAGGAAAAGAAGTCCAAAGAGACATCAGAAAGAACAGAGTTCAACTTCATCTGTGTTCCAGAGCACAGGCAGTTCAAAGTCTACTCTGACATCACCTGTAAAGTGAAACTGCCAAATTACCTTCGGGGCTAAGGTGGACAGCAACATGGTTATGAAGTTTTCCCAGGCAAATTCATTCAAATACGCCTGAATTTGTAAATACTATTCCAGAGCTTGGTAAACATCCTGTTTGGTAAAGTCGTTATAACCTGATAAAGTTTTTATAACTGTATTGTATGTCATGAACTGAAGTGTTAAGTCCCAGCACCAAAAATCTGGCTTGTAAAATATGCCTGGTATCTTAAAAAGTTTATGCCTATCCCACATGGGTAGGGTAGATTTCAGACATAGGACACTCCAAACAGATGCAAAGACAGCCATCATGTTCCCCCATCCATAAGATCTTACCTGGACTACCGGTGTCTGCCATTTTGCATAAACTGAGTTCATAAATTCCAGTGACTCGATTGCTGTTTGAATTAAAACAAACAATTGCTTAACATCTCACAGCACAGAAACAGAAAAATCTCAATGCTCTCTACTATCGGGGGTGGGGGGGTGTCCAACCTGTGGCCTGTGGGCCACATGCAGCTCAGGATGGTTATGAACACGGCCCAACACAAAATCATAAATTTACTTAAAACTTATGAGATTTCTTGTGTGATTACATATTGCAATGTATTTAATACACGGCCCAAGACAACTCTTCTTTCAGTGTGGCCCAGAGACGCCCACAGGTTGGACACCCTGCAAAACGCTGTCTCCTCCGCAGGGACTGCAACTCCCCCTCAAATATAAGTATCTTATTCTTTTCCTAGTTTGAACTTAGGAAGTATATACTTTTCCTACATCCTACATCTGTTCTCATCTCAATCTTCTGAACATTTTAATTTTAATAGGATGAATAAAGTTGAATGATTAAACTAGACAGTTTATAATATAAATATAAAAATGAAAAATGTGCTTTTTCTTACTGCAAGAGAGAAGGAGGGGGGAAAGTCCAACTAGAACGAAGTGATAAACATCAAACTCTGGGGAGAACAATTAGGAAGGGGTACTGAACCTTCTATTTTATTAGTAATACTTGTATTTTATGCTGGCTGTGATGCATAGGTATTCACTGTGTTACTCTTGATATATTTTTGTGTATCTTAAATATGAATAAATCTTTAAAAGAAAAATCCCAATGGTAATCTGTTAGAATAAGGGGGACATTTTGATGTAAAAAAAATTCAGTCCCTGCAGACTATTTTGGAAGTGTTCACAACGTAATCTTTCTTCCTTCCTTCTTTCCTTAACTCATTCATTGTTTTATTAAAGCCAACATTCAAGTCGCTGCATTCCAGGTGGCAGTGCCAGAATGGCTTACAGGTTGTAAACTACCCCTGAAACAGCAGGCCATGGGTACCTAGGGCTCTGCTGATTTATCTTAAATACCTAAATTTTTACTGGGCAAACCAACTGGAAGCCAAACCTGTCTCAAAAAACTTACGCGTCTGGTGACTTGGAGTAGCCGCTGCCAAAGAGGCTGCGCAGAGAGCGTGGTGGTGAGACCCTGGCGTCCCGGGAATAGAAGACCATACACACGTCCTTGGTGACGACGGCCGGCTGGATGCAGTGGTCCAGCTGAAAGCAGAAAGGAGTGGGCTCCGTGAGAGGCAGAGAAAGCACCTGTGCCAAGCGTCTGTGCACCACCACGTCTGCAATGCTGGTCCCTGATGCGGGGACTGGAGGGTTTCAGCTCTACCAATTATGTCAACAGCCACGCCATGGATAATATGAGCAAGATTAGGAGGCGTTCCTTGCAGATATTTAGTTTCCACAAGTTTTTTCAAAGTTTTTTCTGTAATAATGGCTAATATGTCTTACTTAAGCACTGTTCTAAATCCTTTTATATGACATCGCAACAATTTTCTGAGGTAAATGCTATTATTGTCCCTCCTTAAGAAATGGAGGCACAGAGAGATGAAGTCATTTGACCAAGGACATGCAGAAAGTAATTGGCAGCACAGGATTTGGACTCACACAGGCTAGTTCCAGGGTCTGTACTGTTAACCACTACTAGGCTCTCTTCAAAACTACAAAAGCAGGGGGTGAGGTTTTCTTAAAATCATACATTCTTTGAAGATGGGGCTACTAAAGCTAAAGCTCTAAAAAAAGGCATGTGACCTTTTGATTAAACAGAGACTAGGAACAGACCTAATATAATCAGAACACTCAGTAAAGTGTAATAAAATAAATAACTCAAGGATGTGGCGGGAGAAGGGAGACCAGTGGAGTCTTTCCTACCCATTTCCTCCTGCAACCTGCCCTTTGTTTGGGGCTGCCTGTTTGTAGCAACTCAAGTTCTGGGTCTCCTCACCTCTAAGTAGGCCGACAAGGTCATGTAGATCTTTTCCCCATAGGGTGTTACTCGGTTGAGAAGAAGGGAGTTATGGAGGGAGCTGTCCCACACGGCCTCAAAACGGTAGAAGGTCCTATAATCAGAAAGGCAAGGAGTCATCCAAAAGAAGCTGTAGTCACCTCAGTCCAGAAACTGTCATTGTCAGTAACACTACAGGATCATATGTCAATCAACATTTTCAATTTACTGAAATCTAACAGCAGAGTGGGACCTTTACTTCCTGGGAGGAAGAGGTAGCCCCCACTTCTTGCCCCCGCCCATCATCAAGGGACACTTAGCTATGCTATTTTTTTGGTAGGGAGGGAGGGACGAGTCTACTTCTCCTCTGCCTAAAACATAAAAACTGTGAGATCAACCAAAGGGATTAAGATGGAAAGGGTAAGTGAGTATGGACAAAAACTGAAAGAAGAAAGACTAAGTCCACTCATCTGAGAGCAGGAAGCAAATACTCAGTAATTTATAAGTTGCAGTCTTCATATCACAATCCAGTATGGCTGAGCTTCAGAAATGTCACAAACCTATCTGGGAGAATTCATGAAGGAAAAAGTATAGACAACCTTGTTTTAAATAAAAGAGCAAGAGGTTATTCTTAGCTGATGTTTCAGTAAATGATTTTTAATCACAATGCAAGCGAACTACTATTTGTCAGTTTTCCAAAAAAAATTCACTTGAAAGTCAAGCTGACATTAAGTAACTAGAAACTTGATTTAACAGACACTGTAACATTTTAGAAGCTGTTCTAATAGCTTTCTTTTTGCTACAGGGGAAATAACATGGACCCTACCTGACAGTAACCCTCCAGTCCAGCACGTCTCATATGAAGTGAGGGCCTGAATAACAGCAGCACCGCAGATCATTTCCCGACACCATGCAGGCTCCTTCCCAGATCCCCGAAACCAATGTCGGGGAGACAGCGTGCCGTCCCAGCAGAGTGGATTTCCCACCCCCACCAGCTCTCTCTGTGTGTACTACACCTCACCCGATTCAACGGAAGTCTGAGACACCTGTTCCCTGCACCATGCCTTTCTCCTGCCTCCTGCCCACTGGTGCTGTCTCTTTTGGGCTTCCTATGACAAATAGCTGGCACATCTTATCTCTAAACTGTTCCCATGATTCTTTCTCTAGAAACGATACAGACAGAACAATCCACTGCTAAAAGAACTCCTTAACCCGTCCTCCAGGTGCCAATGTGTGGAGCCTGGTCATTTGTTTGTAGCTGCTTCTAGATCTAAGTCTTCTTGAAGTACGTGATACTTTCTCAAACATCTAGTTTTTCAGGCAGCGTGTGGGGATCAAGAAAATTCTCCACAAGGCCACTAAAGGAATGTAGACACAACCAACATGACGAAGATGGAGAAAACAACCAAGAGACCCAAATAAAAACCATGACAAAGGACAATGGAAGCCTTTCCAGGGCTCCTGAGCTCATGGGACTCAGCAGAGAATCTTTTATGCACCTACAAAGCCCTGTTTTGATCAAGTCTTCATTTTAATTTGGTTTGAGACAAATTCAATATTGGGTGGCAATTCCCACTACTTCGGTGGAAGCCACGGAGGGCTCTGCCACTCGAGACTGCTCTCTTACTGCATCTGTTTGTGGAGGTAGAATGGGAACTACCTGACGAATCACACGGTCTGGGTGCATCCCTGTGGAGTGGAAGGAACCCCCTCCTTAGAGGGAGGTGTTTGTTAATGTGGAGAGGCCTGACAGACGTTCCCCTCACTGCTGCCTGCAATCTGAAAGCACCCCGTAGCACCTCCTGCTGCCATGGTTTCAGGCTTCAAGACTCTTTCAAATGAAGCAAATGTTTTAAATTTGTGTAAGAAAACCTCTTCACATTTTTGTTTTCAGGTTTTCCCCTTAACCTAAGGAGAAAATTTCACTGGTAGAAACCTGGCTAACGTAAAGGAATTTTTTAAAATTTATTTGAGAGAGAGAGGAAGGGGGAGGTGGAGTGGATACGATGGGGAGACAGAGAGAGAGAGAGAAACATCAATTTATTATTCCATTTATTTATGCATTCAGTGGTTGATTCCTGTATGTGCCCTGACTGGAGATCAAACCAGCAACCTTAATGAATAGGGACAATATGCTAACCAACTGAGCTACCTGGCCATGGCCCATAAAGGAATTTTAAAAAAATGTATATTTTGCCCAGCTGGTGTAGCTCAGTGGATTGAGTGCGGGCTGGGAACTAAAAGATCCCAGTTCGATTCCCAGTCGGGGCACATGCCTGGGTTGCAGGCCAGGTCCCCAGTGAGGGCCATGTGAGAGGCAACCATACATTGGTCCCTCCCTTCTCCTCTGTCTAAAAATAAAAATAAATAAAATCTTAAAATGTATATTTTTATTGCATTATTTCTTTTTAAAGATTTTATTAATTTTAGAGAGGGGAAGGAAGGCGGGGAGAGAGAGAGAAACATTGGTAGCCTGTTGCCTCTTGCACGCCCCCAACTGGGGACCTGGCCTGCAACCTAGACATATGCCCTGATTGGGAATCAAACAGGTGACCTTTTGGTTCACAGGCTGATGCTCACACTGAGCCAACCCAGCCAGGGCCCATAAAGGAATTTTTGACTTGATTAAAATCTTCTGGTATTGTGCCCTGGCTGGTGTAGCTCAGTGGATTGAGCGCGGGCTGGGAACCAGACGGTCCCGGTTCGATTCCCAGTCAGGGCACATGCCTGGGTTGCGGGCCAGGTCCCCTCTGAGGGCCATGTGAGAGGCAACCATACATTGCTGTTTCTCTCCTTCTCTGTCCCCCTCCCTTCTCCTCTCTCTAAAAATAAATAAATAAAATCTTTAAAATCTTCTGGTATTGTGTGTGTGGCAGGGGGAGTGGCTTCTTTTCAGTTTTGTTTTGTTTGGTGTTTGGGAGTTATTACAGCACATTCTTTCGGAATACCCACCAAAGGTGGCAATTCTCAACAGGTGGTTGTAAGAAATACCATCAAGGCAGGTGAGAAATGTCAACCGGACCAGCTAGCAAGAGAATTTAGAGTTAGACACAGGGCTGAATCTGGAGACACGTTTTCCTGTATGGCTCTTACCGTGGTTAGAAAATGATCTCAAATGGATTTCTCAACTGTCTGAACAATGGTTGTGTGTGTGTGTGTGTGTGTGTGTGTGTGTGTGTGTGTGTCTGTCTTAAAAAAAAAAAACCCGTTAATGCATTTTAGGCCATATTGCCATGTATCCCTTTTTTCCTTCCCTAAACTGAATAAAGGGAGAGATGGGAAAATATTCCTTCACTTTTTTTTTATATTCAAAAGAAGAAAGTAAATAGATGAGACAAGCAGCCCTGACAGGGGAAAAGTTTAACAATGAAAATATTTCTCACAGACTCAGCTACCCGAATAGCTAAATTGGTCTCTACTACATTTAGGACGAAAACAAAGAAAAAAGGTAATGATTATGCAAAGCTACATACAGAGCAACAAACTCTTCAAGCTTTCAACAGAGAGAAGACTAAGAGAAGAGAACACAAAACCTGGGATCCTCTGTGAAATGAGAGGAGTAACATTCTATTTTGTAATGTTGAAGGGAACAAGAATAAAACGGACAAGTTTAGTAAATGGATGAGAAAATAATGAAGAATCACACAAATCCTTTAAGAAGGTGTATGTGAAACTCTGCACACACCAGAAAGCCCAGGGCACGACAGGTGCAGAACAGCTTCTCTCGATTCCAGGTTTGCTAAGATTCACGTGGGGGAAAAAACGAATTAAAATAGCAGTCAAAGCAACACAAGACATAAAGCATCGATAAACTAGAATCTCTATGTGCAAAAAAGCAAACAGAAAATACCTAGGAATATCCTTATCAAGAAAGAGCCTGCAAAAACATAGAAAAAGCTTTTGTTAGTGCAACAAAATAAAATAAAGAGAAAGAGAGGAAAGTAGAAAAGAAAATATATACAAAAGACAAGTTAGCTGTTAAGCAAAATTCCAGTGGACAATTAGCAGAGAACTCCATGGCACACAGTTTATGGAGGGACTACAACAACGACATGGGTCCCTCTCCTGAGACACGCAGTTACAGAAAATGCTGCGCGCAGGAGGGAACAGAGAGACTGCCTCTACTGACGTCCCTTTCGGAGGGGACTAGGCACTGGACATGGTGGGGAAACGAGTCAGCCAGGTAAGTAACACAAGTGTGGGACTTGCAGGAAAAGGAGTACCGAGCCTTGTGAGGCGCACTCCGGCATCCACGTATCCGAAAAGCCCTCGAACTTACACACACAACACACCCAAACTGAGTTCTGTAAGCGCAACTGTCAACATTAAACCCCAGGCAAATAGAACAAAAGTTCTCTTACCCAAAGTCCATTTAGTAACTTACCACATTGACTTAGGTTTTCCATGGCCCTAAAATATAAAGACTGATGTCCATTTCTCATTTAATATTTGAAACTAGAGATACTTCTCCTATATCCAGACTATTTGTTCCAAAGAGGTGAGCTGTAAGCTTATCAAGTATCAGTAATATTTAGTCCCAAACCTGTTCATGCAGTTATATTTGTTAATGTAATAATCTAATTTAATTAAATATTAGGCAAATCAATGAGACATGAGGGCAAAAAGAATTTTTGTTCAGTGTGAATCACAACTAAGTGTAAAAATCAGCTGACCATTTTAAAAAGATTTGTTTTTTTGTTTTGTTTTGTTTTTTTAAGATTTTATCTATTTATTTTTAGAGAGAGGAGAAGGGAGGGAGACAGAGAGGGAGAGAAATAGCAATGTATGGTTGCCTCTCACATGGCCCTCACAGGGGACCTGGCCCACAACCCAGGCATGTGTCCTTGACCAGGAATTGAACCGGGACCGTCTGGTTCCCAGCCCACACTCAATCCACTGAGCTACACCAGCCAGGGCTAAAAAGATTTGTTAATGGTGAGTTGTGTAAAAAACAGTTAAGTGTGGGTGAGGTCAATGTAAAAAAAAGGCAAAATAATAAAAGATTTGGCACTTAAGATTTTTTAAAATTATATTTTGATTAAAGATGTCCTGATTTTCCCCTCTTTGCTGCCCTCCAGCTAGCACCCCCTACCCCCTAAGGCAATCCCCCCACCATTGTTCGTGTCCATGGGTCATGCATACAAGTGTGACAGGCAACCTCCGTGCTGCTGAACCGCAGAAACACCTCCCGCCTGCAGAGGGGGGCGAATGACAGGCAACCTCCGTGTTTTGTCTCTGTACTTTGTGAGCTCCCATGTTTGTCTCTGTACTTAGTAACCTTCATATTAAGCCCCTGTGCTTTGTTTTTACCAAATAAGGTAGCTAGACCTAACTTCCGCATTGGGCTTCTGTAATCTTGCTTTGCCACGTAGGCAGGAAGTCCAGGGCTATTTAAACTCTGGAGAGTCAGAGTTCGGGGCTCAGAATTTGGAGTCCTTCTCCTCTGAGCCCGCGCGTAATTAAGGATCGTGCTCCACCATCTCTCCTGCGTGTGAGTTATTTTTCCCCAACACAAGTTCTTTGGCTATTCTATTTCCTGTACTGTACTTTACATCCCTATGGCTGTTCTGTAACCACCTATTTGTACTTCTTAACCCCCTCACCTGTGCACCCATTCTCCCACACTCCCCTCCCATCTGGCAACCATCAAAATGCTCTCTGTATCCATGATTCTGTCTCTGTTCTACTTGTTTGCTTAGTTTGTTTTCTAGATTCAACTGTTGATAGGTATGTATTTATTGCCATTTTATTGTTCATACTTTTGATCTCCTTTTTCTTAAGCCCCTTTAACATTTCATATAATAATGGTTTAGGGATAATGAACTCCTTTGTTTTTTCTTTCTTTTTTTTTTAACTATATTTTATTGATTATGCTGTTACAGTTGTCCCACTCTTCATCCCCTTCTTGCCCCCCACCCCCTTATCCCCCCCTTTCCCCACCCTTTAGTTTTGTCCATAGGTCATACACATAAGTCCTTCTGCTTCTGCACTTCCTATACTATTCTTAACCTCCCCCTGTCTGTTGTCTGCCTACCATTTATGCTACTTATTCTGTGCCCCATTCCCACCCTCTCCCCCTACCACTCCCCTGTTGATATTCCTCCATACCTTATATAATTCCCTTTAACATTTCCTACAATAAAGGCTGGGTGGTGATGAACTTCTTGAACTTGACCTTATCTGAGAAGCACTTTATCTGTCCTTCCATTCTAAATGAAAACTTTGCTGGATAGAGTATTCTTGGATGTAGGTCCTTGCCTTTCATGACTTGCAATACTTCTCTCCAGCCCCTTCTTGCCTGTAAGGTCTCTTTTGAGAAATCAGCTGACAGTCTTATGGGCATTCCTTCGTAGGTAACTGTCCCCTTTTCTCTTGTTGCTTCTAAGATTCTCTCCTTATTTTTGATCTTGGGTAATGTAATTATGATGTGTCTTGGTGTGTTCCTCTTTGGGTCCAACTTCTTTGGGACTCTCTGAGCTTCCTGGACTTCCCGAAAGTCTACTTCCTTCACCAGCTTTGGGAAATTCTCCATCATTATGCGTTCAAATAAGTTTTCAATTCCTTGGATTTCTTCTTCTCCTTCTGGCAGCCCTATGATCTGTATGTTGGGCCGTTAACAGATGTCCTGGAGGTTTCTGAGCCCATCCTCTGTTTTTTGAATTCTTGTTTCTTCATTCTTTTCTGGTTGGATGTTTTTTCTTTCTGCTGGTCCACTCTGTTGATTTGAGTCCCAGTTTCCTTCTTATCCCTATTGGTTCCCTGCAGATCTCTCCTCATTTGTTCAAGCAATTTCGATAATTTTTCGTCGAATTCTGTGAGCATCCTGATTACTAGGGTTTTGAACTGTGCATCTGATAGGTTGTCTATCTCTTGGTCGGCTAGTTCTGAAGCTTTGATCTGTTCCTTTCTTTGGGCCATTTTTTTTTCCCTCAGTGATCCTGTTACTGTAAGGAGGGCGGAGCCTTGGGGTTCACCTGGGCAGGGAAACTCACAGTAGCTGTGCTGTGACGTAGCCTGTGGGGGTGGGACCTGAGAGCACAATGGTGCCTGCTCCGCTCTCCGCACCCACACCACCTCCCGCAAGCAATTTGAGCCCCTCTGTGCCGGCTCCGGGGGTCGCTCCAGGTCGGTGGACAGGCTGCACAGCTCCAATCCCCCGTGGGTCTCCCCAACGAACTCTCCTGTGAGGCCGGGAGTTCCTCCCGCCGCCGACTCCACCCCCACAGGTGCTCTCAATTTGCGCCAATGGAATGCGCCCTGTTTTCTCTCCAGGTTTGTCTGCACTCGAATGCGGACCTGCCCAGTCCACCAGTCTCGCCCTGCTGGGTCCGGATGAGCCGGGTGCTGGCCGCGCTTTGGTCAGGCACCCCCGTCTCGGTGTGCTGCAGCCCCGCGGGAACCGCCCCTCTAGCCGAGGTCCTGCTGTCTGCTCACCAGATCGCCGCAGAGTCGCGGAGCGCTCTCCCTCTGCCCTGCTCCTCCTGGCTCATCAGACTGGATGAATGTATCTTCTTTAATTCCTTGGTTGTCAGACTTCCTCTCAATTCGATTTTCTGTCAGATCTTGCTGTTTTTGTTTAGGTAATTTCTGGTTTTTTCCTTGTTTGGCTGTGCAAGGAGGCACGGCGTGTTCACCTATGCCACCATCTTGTCGGAAGTCCTCCTTTGTTTTTTCTTGTCTGGCAAGCTCTTTATCTGTCCTTTGACTCTAAATGATAGCTTTGCTGGGTAGAGCAGTCTTGGCTCTAAGTCCCTGCTTTTCATGTCTTTGAATTTTCTTGCCAATCCCTTCTAGCCTGCAAAGTTTCTTTTGAGAAATCAGCTGACAGTCTTATGGGAACTCCCCTGTATATAACTAAGTGCTTTTCTCTTGCTGCTTTTAAGATTCTGTCTTTATCTTTAACCTCTGGCAGTTTAATTATGTGTCTTGGGATGGGCTTCTTTACCATCCATCTGGTTTGGGACGCTCTGTGTTTCCTGGACTTGCCTGTCTATTTCCTTCACCAAATTAGGGAAGTTTTCTCTCACTATTACTTCAGATAGATTTCCAATTTCTTGCTCTTTCTCTCTTCTCCTTCTGGCACCCCTATGATGAGAATGTTGGAATGCTTGAAGTTGTCTCAGAGGCTTCTTACACTACCCTCGTTTTTTAAGATTCTTTTTTCTTCTTGTTGTTCTGATTGGCTGGTTTTTGCTTCCTTTTTTTTTTAAATCTTTTTTTTTTTTTAAGATTTTATTTATTTTTTATTTTTAGAGAGAGGGGAAGGGAGGGAGAGAGAGGGAGAGAAACAGCAATGTGTGGTTGCCTCTCACATGGCCCTCACGGGGACCTGGTCCGCAACCCAGGCATGTGCCCTGGCTGGGAATCAAACCGGGACCCTCTGGTTCCCAGTCCGCGCTCAATCCACTGAGCTACACCAGCCAGGGCTGGTTTTTGCTTCCTTATGTTCCAAATCATTATTTGATTCTCGGCTTCATTCACTCTACTGTTGTTTCCCTATAAATTGTTCATTTCAATTAATGTATCCTTCATTTCTTTCTTTAATTGTTGTTCAAGTACAGCTGTCTTCCTTCATTTCTGACTGGATCTTTTTTATGCTGCTGAGGTCCTCACTAAGTTCCTTGAGCATTCTTATAACCAGTGTTTCGAACTCTGCATCTGATAGACTGCTTATCTCCATTTAGCTATTTTCCTGGAGTTTTGATCTGTTCTTTCATTTGGGCCATGTGTCCTTGTCTCATTTTAGCAGCTTCCCTATATTTGTTTCTATGTATTAGGTAGAGCTGCTTTGACTCCCTGTCTTGGTAGCGTGGCCTAATATAGTAGGTGTCCTATAGGGTCCAGTGGCACAGC
Source organism: Micronycteris hirsuta (assembly GCA_004026765.1). NCBI lineage: Eukaryota > Metazoa > Chordata > Mammalia > Chiroptera > Phyllostomidae > Micronycteris > Micronycteris hirsuta. The sequence continues at coordinate 46,423 of PVJI01003030.1, forward strand.
CCCCCCCCCATCACCAAAGCTGGGTACTTGAGGTGTGCCCTTTGTGTGGGCTGAGTTCACCTCCTCTTGTAGTTGAGCCTTGGTTGCTGTTGGCAGGTCAGTGGGAGGGATTTTCTCAGGCCAATCAGCTGCAAGGGCTGACCAGCAACCTCTGCCCTCCATGGACGATCAGCTGTGCAGGGGTAGGGTAATGGTGCTCCAATGCGGACTGTAGCTGATCACTGGGTGTGCAGTCTCTGGGGTTTCCGGGGTGACACAGGCCAAGGTCAGACCCCACCCCGTGTTCTGCCCAGGGCCACACTGCGTGAGCTCTAAATCAATCTGAGACAGCTGCTACTTGTGCTGGCCTGGAGATTCCCAGGCAAAGCCAAGCTGTGAATATAGGCTGGCTGCCACTAGTGCCAGGCCTAGGCCGTTAGCAAGAGGCACAGGGGTGCTGGAGGCTCAATGAGGCAGCTGTTGATTGTTTGATAGGATTTAGAAGTTGTGAAGCATAAACCCAAACCAGCCATTCATATGGAAAAGTCAGGGGTAACGGTTTGGGTTGGCCCATAAGTAGGGTGGGACAGAGTCTCAGCGTCTCATGCTCTCCAGGGCAGGGCAAACAGTGTTAGCCAGGCTGATGGGGTCTCAGATATGGCACCCACTTGCTGGCTCTGCGGCTGTCAGGGGAGGGCTCTGAAAAAGGACAATGGCCTCTTCCCACCTTTCTGTCTGGAAGAAAACTGTCCTCCAGTTCCTATCTGGATGCCCAACACTTCAGTTCCTCCCTGTATGCCACTGGTGCCTTTCAAGGTGCTACCCCAGTACTGGAGCTAACAGAGAGTGGATCTGAGTCAGGCCCTGTGTGGGTTCTTTAAGGAAAACTGCTTGGGACTCCACAAGTTTCTTCCACTGACTCAATCCCTGCTGGTTTTGCAGCCAAAAGTTGTGGGGACTTATCTTCCTGGCACTGGAACCGTGGGCTGGGGGGGCTTGGTGTGGGGCTGGGACTCCTTGCTCCCAAAATATTCCTCCCAAATTTTTATCTACTACATGTGGATGTGGGACCAGCTTGTTCCAAGTCTCCGCCCCTCCTACCAATCTGGGTGGATGTGGTTTCTTTAATTCTGTAGTTGTTGGACTTACATTCAACTTGACTTCTGACAGTTCTGAGTGATGGCTATTCTATAATTTAGTTGTAATTTTGATGTGGTTATGTGAGGAAGTGATCCATGTTTACCTATGCTGGCATCTTGGCCAGAAGTCAGCACTCAGATTTTCTTCACAGGTTTCTAGTTCTTGCTCCACCAAATTGAAAATCACAGACGATGAATTATAGATGTGGTTTTCCAAGAAAGATAATCAGACATCCAATAAATGCCCCTACAGTTGAAGAAAAGACCTTGGCCCGACAGCAAGAGCTTGACAAATTAATGTACGTTTACATAGTTTAAATTAAAACAAAAATATTTAAAGTGTTCTTGATTTAGTCAACTTTTTTGATTAACACTAAGCTCCTATCATGAAAGATAAGCTGCTTCTGTCAAAGCTGAATTCTTCTCCTAAGCATCTGACTTCTGCTGGGCACGAAAAAAAGCATTTTTGAAGGTTATTCTAATGTAGGCAAGTTTAGCACAACCAGCATTTCAACCTAACACTCTGTATTTTGCTAGGTACCCTAGGGAAATTTAAGATACACTTCTCATAGTTACAAAAAAATGTGGTGAATGCCGCTGACTATCTGAATGTCCAGCCAAATTCAAAACATTACGAGGAGTTCGTGCTGACTTGAGAGAATGGTACTGCCCGACACTCTGCCCGGGAATAGGCCAGGGAGGGTCGGCACTTCCTTCCTCATTTCTGCCGCACAACCCCGTCCATATACACCCTCTGGAACCTCTGCCCTCTCTTTCCATAGCCGCTGCCAGCGACTCTTACAGGCAAAAAGCAGATGCTTGCTTCTTTTCTCTCCTTCCTATGCAAAACTATGACACAAGGAAATAACGGGGAAAAATATAATCCTGGCCCAAACTTTTAATTGTTTTTTCTTATTCCCTTGTTTTTCCTCTCCCTCTTCCCAATATAGCTGTGAGCAAGTTCTTCAGGAGCAGACAAGCACGGAGAAGCCCTGTAATGCAAAGGCAGCATTCTAAGCCCACGTCAGAACACACGTGCTTCCTTCCCAGCCCTTAACTATGTAACAAAACAGATCTCTGTGCACAATGGCGGAGCTCCTTTCCTGGGGAGGTAAGAGGGCCCAGCAGATAATTTCCAGTTTGACACAGGAAAGTGGAGTGGTTATGTACTTTATGTAGTGTCTGTCATCAATTGATTAAAAATGGAATTTTAAGGAAAACTAATTCAAAATTAAAAGGCAGCCTATCCTGATAGCATCAACAACTACACACAAGAGGGTTCACCGCACTTGGGAAGTCATGTGTCCAGGACACCTAGGATTGAGAGAACCTTCTCCACAGCCACCACTTCACAGAAAAAACTTTGTCTTAGCAGTAATGAATCTGTACTTTTTACACCACTGGAAAGTATGCTGATAGCATTCTTTTTCTGCTTTTTCTCTTTCACTCTGTTATATCTACTCCACACAGGATAGAGTATTTCCATCGTCTGAGGGTCATTAATCACACACACACATCTCCCATTATTTATGTACTTATTTCTGGGAAGCAGGGTGGGGGCAGGAGAAGAAATAGGAATTTTGAAGTGAGAAGGGAATTAGTTTCTTCACCCAAATGGGAGTCACTAATGAATGAGGAATCTAACGGTGTATCAGTCAGCCCTGCAAGGCTGACTTATCACACTCCATAGGGTACCCCACCTGCTGGAGTTGTGGGAAGACTTCAGATACTTGGCAGAGATGATATTTAGGGAGAGGATGGCATCCACTGCAGCTTCATCCACCTCAGCCTTATTCCTAATCCGGCCTAAAAGAAATAAAGAAACCAGAACTTGGGTACATTTAAAAAAGAAAGCATCTCCTGAATTTTCTGTAATAATTTTCCATATAAGTAGTACTTTTGAAAAAGCTTGAAAACCACAGTCCCAGACAGGAGAGAGTATAATTTTCCTTCCAGGGATTCTTAATTTGGTCCACAGATACCCGAAGGGGTCTATGGATAGAATTCAAATTGTCTGTGAACGTGACTAGGAAAAAAATATTCCGACTTTATTTTCATGAACCTCCAACTGAAATTCAGCATTTCCTTCAATCATGAAGGGAGGGGACAAACCACAGGAGAATCGGCAGTACCTACGACTCCATCCCCAGCAGAGATCACAGATGCTTTCATTACACACTAATAGAAAATATCTTCACACTCATCTCCATTTTGAAACTATAGGAATTCAATCTACTGCTTTATGAAGCAATATAGAAGAGCTTAGGTTCCAAATTTGTTTAGTATTTTAACAATTCTGTTTCAGTATTATTAGTTCCCCCTGTAATCCTAGATACTTTATTTTCTACATTTAAAAACATAATTCTGCCCTGGCTGGTGTGGCTCAGTGTACTGAGTGCCAGCCTGCAAACCAAAGGGTTGCAGGCCATGTCCCCAGTAGGGGGCGCATGAGAGGCAACCACACATTGATGTTTCTCTCCTTTCCCCTTTCTTCCCCGCTCTCTAAAAATAAGTAAAATCTTAAAAAAAGCCCTCATAATCCTGAGGCTTCACCACTGCCAAAGGCCTGAAGGCAGGAGAAGGCTCAGAACCCCTGCCACACTATTCTAAAGGTTAGACTGTTTAGCCAAGTTTTCCCTCTCAGTACACCTTGGTTTAATTTCTCTACTCAGCCTACGGGTTGCTGGCCATTTGCATGTTAGACGTATTCCTGACTTTCTTACTTTAAATGTTTACGTGTGGAAAACAAAACAAATCCCCTCTAATCTCCCTGGAACCTATTCAGATCTTTTCACTTGTTCTCATTTTGGTACTTCTGCACTGAACTGCTTTGTGCATGTATACGTTGCCTCTTCGAAGAAGGGCAAGCTCACCATGAGCTGAGACTTCTGGCACAGAACCACTCCCACAGGAACTGAGTAATAAAACGATGGGTGAGTGACATGTCCCTAATGATGGAGCTGAGAAGAAGGAGCAGTTTCAACCCCACGGCCTCTGTGTCCTCCAGCACAGTCTCACATGTTCCCTGGGCTCCCAACAGGAAGAACTTAATCTCTAAAAAGCCTGGCTCCGTCCTCGGCTGACGGAATGCACTCACCTACCACCAGTTCACGAACATCCTTCCAGTGGAGCTCACTTCCCTTCTCGTGGATAATGGTCACTGTGATCCTTCGCTGGATGCCCTAGATAACGGAGCAGGGTTGTATTTCAGCGAGGACAAACTATTATTTCCTCTTGTTGGTTGTTTTCTGGATTGTTTGGTACAGGGAAAGGCAGGAAAGAGGGGTAAGGAGAGAGAGGGGAAATGCACTGTCCACACCACGACTCTAAACGATGGGATACAGGTCAGGGGCTGAGGAGGAGCTGGGTTCTGCTACGGCTGTAAGACTAAATGCCTGGACTGCATGGCACAGGTATGAGACTCCCAGCTCTTCCATCCACAGCTACATCCCTACACTTCATGGCCAGATTTTCGTCCACTGAAACCTTCACCCTCTATCTCCATTAAGAACTTTCGGCTGTGAAAGCAGTTTTCAAACATCACAAAATGAAAACTGTATGAAATGACATGGAAAATGAACAAATTATAGTAACTGAATGAAGTAAAAAGTTTTTATCAAAATAACTGTTATATTTATATATAAAAACAAAGGTATGTATAAGCTAAGGTCTGAGGAAGAAACATTAAAAACAAACATACAAAAAAAGAAAATAAAAAAGAACAGGACAATGTTCCCCCACGTCCAAATCCCTCAGAAATAAAAAGGAAAAGCAGATATTCAGAGTTAAGTTTCTTATTCGAAACCTTTATTTTTGTGTTTCCTCCTAGGTCCTCTTTGCTCCCTTATTAGTACCTGGTGAAGCAAAAATGTTCCCTGGCAGGGCAAGCCTGCTGTATGGTCGACCACAGCTGGGATGTACCTATAAAAACAGAAGTGCGAGAGAAAGAGGTTAGACAGAACGGTCATGCTGACTAGTGCTACTTCACCGACAAGGTCGTCCTCCAGTGACCTTTGTTTTTCCAAACTCCGCCCCAAGTCTTTCTCACCATCCAGGCATTTAATCACACTCATCTGCATCTAGTAGACCTTTTCACATATCTGTCTCTTCATCCTTACTAGACTGAAGTGCTCAAAGGACAGTAACATCTTCTCACTCCATCCCTGCCCCTTGCACAACAGATATTCCATAGATAATGCGTAACCGTAATGGCAAGTGCGAGGAGATAAGAGATCATTTCAGATTCTAGATAATTTTACAAGAATTAGAAAGAAATGAACTCCGTAGAAACCATTACTGTAATGCAAGTTACAATCACATTATAGACCCGTCTATGCAAAGTCACATTCCCTAAAGCAACGTCTCCGGACAACTGCATCCAGGAGTGACAGAGTCACCCCTCACGCAGAGTGGGAACTCAGTGATGTTCCATGGAGACGAGCGTGATGGCGGTGGTGCTTGGCATTTATACAACACGAAGAGGACCATTCATCCCCTACCCTCTGCATTACTAATAGAGCCCCCTGTTTCGGGGCAAGGGGAGACTTTTTTGCGTTTTTTCCAAAAGTATCAGCGGGGAGCCTTTTTAGTGTTTTTTCCAAAAGTATTTTAGAGACAACTATAAATAATAACAACATTCACCACTTTAGCTCATACAGTGAAAGTAAGCTGATGCTGATTATTTTGATCTGGGACAAAGGTCCTCCACGGGAGTGATTTTGTCCCCTAGGGCAGTGGTCCAGTATCCGGCCATGTGTGAAGATACTTCTGGTTGTTACAGCTGAAGGGGAGGTGCTCCTGGCATAAAGTGGGTAGGAGCCGCCAAGGTTGTGGCTATTCTACACCACACGGGATAACCCCGACAGCAGCTACCTGGCCCCAAATAGCGCCAAGGTTGAGAAATCTTGGTCTAGGTACATAAATACTCACTGAGGTTATTAATGCAAGTCTTGACAATATATTATGTATAAAATGCTTCTGACTCCCTTTGCTTTATTGCTGATAAAACCCACTACGTAGGTTTGTCTTCCCTCCTGACAAAGTGCCAGTCACCATGATCTTGCTGTTGCTAACAAGAAGGTAAATCATTATACTAAGTATTGGGTTGGCCAAAAAGTCTATTTAGGTTTTTCTGTAAAATAAAAGACATTTGTCATTTTCACCAATAACTTTATTGATCTGGATACTTTGAGTACGTTGGCTCTCTCCTGCTATTTGGCTTCTAGTGGGTAGAGGCCAGGGCTGCTGCCAAACATCTTCCAGTGCAGAGAACAGGCCCACAGCAAAGCACCTTCGACACATTCGAGCAGTCGCAGCACCTTCTCCGTACACTGCACAATCTTCTTTGCATTTCAGTTGCCTTTTTTTCCCTTTCTTTAGGTAATAAAGCATAATATGCCAAAGATGTTACATATCTTCTTCCACCTTCAATATTAAAGTGGCTGCACAAAAATTCACCAATTTTGATACAGTTCTTTGAATGCACACTGGTAAGACAGCCGTCATAACACAATCTAACAAAATTGTTTTGAATGAAGTTAAAGACAACAAGCACCACTAAAGCCATGGTACAGAAAAAAACAAAACAACCTTCTGGCCAACCCAATAGTCAGTTCTCTGACAAACACCTGATTCAAAGAATAATATCAAGATCACCAAAATTCAATTCAAAACTGAATTCGACAGTGACAATGATGCATGAACATGAATATAAGAAGAGAGACTCAAAATTACAATTTCTAATTTTGAAAAACTTTGCCTTTTTCTTTTTAAAAAAACAAAACACTTTGCCTTATTGAAAAGTTCAGAAACTTGGACTTACTCTCCTGTGGGCTCCAGCTCACTGATCTCAAACCAAACCAGAAGATCATACTTGCTCACGCTCTGGCCAAGGCTGGTTTTGCTCATGGTGTTTAACTTGGTGGCTGGAACTTTTAAAAGTTTTAGAAAAAGTAAAAATCTGATCCAAGTCTACTCAGTAAAAGTATACGCTTCTCGAATGTCAGTCTTCAAGGACACACTTGGGAAAGGCAGCAAGAGTCAGGGGATAGGTTTCAATGCAGAAGACCCAGAGAAACATCAACTACATCAGAGCCTCTAAATTCAGAGAACAAGGAAAGGGGAGGGTCAGGATCCTTCTCCCTCTCAACAACTGTATCCAACGATAAGAAAACAGGTTTTGTGTGGAGTGAATGTGCTTAAAAAAACCATTAAAAACCTTTCATAGGGCCCTGCACCTCACAGCTGGGATAAGAGAAGACAGACCTATCCTCCAACCCAGTGGTTCCTGAATCTCCCTGCCCACGACAACCACCCAGGGATGCTAAAGATGGCAAAGCCCAGGCTGCACCCCAGGTCCCGCACCCCAGGCCAATTAAATCACAATCTCTAAGGCTGGGATTCAGTCCCCTGAGAGGTTTGAAACCCCCCTGGTGATTCCAATGTACAGACAAGTTTGGGAACCACAGGTATGAACTCTAAATACAGGATTCTGTAAATCTCTTATTACACAATTTCTTCAGATTTAAATTCCATATTCCTAACTGTACATTACGATGAAATACATTAGCCACAACCCAGTATTTCAAGAATTGCAGATTCTACATAATGGCCATCTTGAAATACAACATAGAAACTCTGAAATCTGGCAATGCAAACAGGGTTCTCTGCTTAGAACCTGAGAACTCTGGAATGAGAGTCCAGTGACTTGGGATCTAATTATCGTCCCCTCTGGGCATCCCCTCTGTCTCCTCATCTATAAAATGTAGATCATAATATTTTGCCTGCTATCTCAAAAGGTAATAATAACGGTCCCCTGACACAACGGAGCTAACAGGGCTTTACGAGTAACACAGCGCTGCTCATACATGTAGCCTGTCAGCATTACCCATCCCGGCTGAATTCCACATGAGTTGGTGACGCTAGTCAGGAGGAAAATAGTGTTATTGATTCTGGCAGTCATCTAAGGGTCAGAAAGCAAAACCAGAAGCATTAAAAAACAAAGACAAAAACATATAATAGTAAAAATCCTTAAAGTTAAAAATACGGATTGAAAGACACCAAACGAACAAATATAAGCAGCCCTCACCCCCAGGGTGTGGTGAAAGAGGCACAAGTAGACAGGGGCTTCCTAAAATCTCTCTGAGACAAATGTGACAGGATCTTGTCATTGTGCTGAACTCTGCGTTCAGCTCAGGTAGCGAACAGGGAGGTCGGTGTTTCACGCAGAGAGCCAGGCTTTAGGACAAGCCCCTGAGGGTGGTTCTATATCTAGGCAGAGCTAATTTAGCTACTAACCATCCGGTTTAGGCACCCTCTCACTCTGGCAGCTGGGAACTGGTAGAAAGAGACGAGGTGGCACAGGGTCAGCCCCGTCCTGGAAGGTGGCAGCAGCGGAGGACGCCAGCACACTGGCGCGCTCAGAAAATGTGTCCAAAGCATGAACAGAGCCAGACACGAGAAACCGTGACAGTTCAATCTTTCTCTCATGGTCTGGAGGCAGGATGGAGATGAGGAGTACAGAGGGTGGAGAATGAGCACAGGGTGGGGTGGGAATGTGGGCAATGAGGAAAAAAGGATGAAAATAAACAAAGACAAATCAAAACAAGATAAATGAACATGCAGGATATACTTAATGTGTAAAGAAATGCCCAGTCACCAGACAGTTACAGCGAGTTGCACACAAAGCGGAGAGATTCAGGAACAGGGAGCTTATGAAAATTGACAATAAGAAGACCAGAGAACTGGCAGCAACAGAGTCCTGTTGTTTCTTACTTCTTATTTTAAATCAGGAGCCAAAAATCCTAGTTCCTGATATACACAAGAATACGTAAGGATACACAGAAGTGGAGCAGGAATTTGAATATGATTTTTATCTGAAAAGTCATTCAGAATAAGAGACATATTCACACAGAGAATATCATGCGAAGAATGCAGCTGGTGCTCACCTGGCTTGGAGAGTGGCATGGGCGGAGGGAAGAAGCGCCGCGACGGCTGAGGCGGACTGCAAGGGGAGACAAAGATCTCAGAGACTAGAAAGAGGGTCATGTTAATAATAACGGCATATTTGAGTCCTCTTTAGACACAGATGGTTTGTACTTTCAACTCCGGCATTGTATCAGATACCAGACATAATTCCACAGAGTAAAACTGAGGCTCAGACATTTTACTGAACGTCTCCTTCTAAGTCACAGCTAATAAATGAAATAGGAGAATTTTTCTGTTAATACTGACACTCTGCCTTCATCCCAAAGTCCCCAGCATTGCTCTCCTCACCGATTTTGATGTCTCCACTTATAGCTAATGCTTCATAAAGTTCTGGGTGGTTAGGGACAAGTACACACGATTTCATGTTATACCTCTGTCACCTCACCTTTCAGTCCTATTCAAAGTCTCTTCCTACGAAAACAGTACTCAGGATCACCTGGGAAAAATTCAATCTGCTCTACCTACAATTAGTGATTAGGTGGCTTAGAAGGAAAGGTGGTGACGTTTATAAAGAGGAAACAATGGGCGACATATACACTGTTATTTAGTTATCTTGACCCCTCAAAAGATTTCTTTCCAACAAATGACAATGACAACAATAATAATATCAACAACAAAAATCTTTGCTCATTTGACCCTAACCTGTTAAGGTCCTGTCCTTGCAGGTGAAGTGGGTGCTGCTGATAATGCCCGAAGACTTCAAATACTATAGGCTTGGTTTTGATATATTCCACAAACGATTCCGTGACCTCCACTGCAATCTAATAAGGAAAAAAGCCAAGCTAGATTAGGGGAAGACTCATCATAAGAAAACAGACGGTTCTGCGGCAATCAGAACTTTAGCACTTTGGAGCACTCAGTGTGTGCTGGGTGTTTTACTACACAGGCCTCCCACGCGAAGGGGTCTCCTCTCTGGTTCTCATTCTGAAGTAGCTTTACTGAGCTTCAGGCATTCAAGACCCTCCAGCACCGACCTGAACTGACCTCTGCCCCCTGCTGTCCTCCACACACTTACTGTCTCAGCATAATCAAACTCACCTGCTCCCCACTCTGTTGTGCCTGAAGATGGCCCCAGGCTGTAGCCCTCCCTGCAAGGCCTTCCACATCTCCGTGCCTCTAAGTCATTCCTAGACTTCAAGGTCCAGCTCAAAAATAGTAACAACGCTAAGGAAAATATGACTGTTGACCATGTGCCAGGTCCAATGCCAAATCTGACCCACCTTTTTAGAATTTTATTTTATTTTTTTAGACAGAGAGAGGAAAGGAGGAGAGGAAAGAGAAAGAGAGAGAGAGGGAGAGGGTTTTTTTATTCTGCCCTTCCATGCATTCGTTGGTTGCTTCTGGTTTGTGCCCTGACAAGGGATAAAACCCACAACGTCGGCGTACTGGGATGATGCTTTAACCAACTGAGCTACCGGCCAGGGATGACCCACCTTTTCTTATTTATACTATATCCTCCCGAAAATTCCCCCATTTCCTTGCTATACCCAACCATCCATCCGCCCCCAAAAAGTAACTCAAAGTACCTTTTTGTTAATGGAAATTACTTTCCCTTCTCTTTACTCCCATAGTATTTAATGAATACCTTTCCAACGTCTCTAGATCTTGTACTACTGTTGATTAAATGAGCATTTTATTTCCCTATCATAACTGTGAGCTCTCCAGGGATATAATCCTCTGTGATTCATCTGTGCATTCCCCAGAGCATCAAGCACAGTCCTTGTGCACAGTAGCCAATCAATGTTTATTGGATACATGCATACTCATATTTATACAATTAAAAATAAAACCAAAATAGTGTGTTCTGTGTTTGCTTGTCCCACTTCTGGGGTTGCCCTTCCCTCTCATACTTCGGACAGTAGATATGGCTAACGAGAACGAGAGACCGTTTCACGTGGTGGTGAAGATCCTGAAAGCCAGAGCCTCAGGTGTGAGTTCAACTCATCTCTGACTCTTCCCAACTTTGTAACCTTGGCGACTTTAACTGCTCTGTGCCTACGTTATCACAGCAGTTAACATGGGGATTAAGAGAGTCTCTGGCATAACGGTGAGGATTAAATGACTTAAGACAAAATAACACTGGTAACAGTGACTGATGGAAAATAAGCTCTCAACGATTATTAGTTTTTGTGATGAGCATGATTACTTTTTTTTTTTTTTAATTCCTTATTTTTTTTTTTAAGATTTTATTTATTATTTATTTTTAGACAGAGGGGAAGGGAGGGAGATAGAGAAGGAAAGAAACAGCAATGTGTGGTTGCCTCTCACATGGCCCTCACTGGGGACCCGGCCGGCAACCCAGGCATGTGCCCCAACTGGGAATCGAACCGGGACTGCTTGGTTCCCAGCCCGCGCTCAATCCACTGAGCTACACCAGCCAGGCGCATGATTACTTTTGAGAAGAGTCTGAGTGAACCTTTCCAGAAGAGATGGAGGTCTGTTTTCTTACTCCACATATGAAAGAACTGTAAAGGGCATTAATGGATTCATCACAGTTCAGCGGCAAGGAAGACAGAATCTGAATCTTAGTTACAAAGGTATTGAATAGTTTTTATCTTATTTGCAACTGAACAATGTAAGTATCTTACAGTTTTAAGGACAATAAATATATTAACTTTAACAAATTCATACTAAAATGCTTACTTGTCTAGGAAGGAAATATCAAAACAACTCGCTACATCACAGGTGGCAGACACAAGGCCCTCGGGCTGAATCCAGCCCTCCACTTTGTTTTATCCGGCCCAGAACCTGGTTTCTACCCATTGGCAGTGCAGAGCTCCTTGCCCCTAGTTAAGGAGTAGTTACATTTATACAGTCCTAAAATTACATTCAGCCCTTGAAGGCAACCGCAAGGCTGATATGGCCCCCAGTGAAAATGAGTCTGACACCCCTGCACTACATTCAAAGTGATGGAAAATTTTATTGGCAGATTAATGTGGACACTACTTATGGGACCCATCGTAATTCAGAGAAGGCTAGCTGCTCTGTCCACTCCCTCCACCGTCTACTCGCCCCACAGAGCCTGCCTCGCACAGCCGCTGTGATTACCGTCCTTCCTAGGCTGAGAAAACCCCAGGGAGCCCACACATGACAGCCTCACACCAGCCGCTTCAAGGTAACACGAACCCACAATGCACTTGGCAAAAATGTCTATGTCACTTACATTCTGCACATGATAAAAGCCCAGAGGACTTCCTCTGCCATTGTTTTTGAGGGGTTCAGTGGAGAACGCTTCATCATGACGATGCAAAAAGCTTAATGGAAAAATAAGACACAGAACTTTTCATTAAATGGTTTCATCAGGATCTATATCACAGGTGGCAAACACAAGACCTGCAGGACGAATCCGGCCCTCCACCTTGTTTTACCCGGCCTGGTACCTGGTTTCTACCCAGCAGGAGTGCCAAGCTCCTTGCTCCTAGTTAAGGAGTAGTTACATTTACACAGTCCTAAATTACGTTCAGCCCTTTGAAGACAACCACGAGGCTGATGTGGCCCCCGGTGAAAATGAGTTTGACACCCCTGAATACTGAAAGAGCTCAAATCGGATCGTATGGAAAGAAAGACCCACTTAAGCAGTCTTTAATTGAGCAAATTATTTACATGATTTTGTCAAAACATTTTCCATATCACTCAGCATTTTAGATTTTATTTCAAAAATGACTGAAAAATGCACTGGCCCTGGTAACTTAGATATGTGGATGATATACATGCGAAAATGCCTTAGAGAGCATGAAGAGTGAATTCAGTGAACTCCTGTTCCTTTGTGGTTCTCACTGAGAATAAAAATTATGAAATTGTTCTGTGTAGAAAAGAGTTGGCAGATTCAAGCTTGTACAGGGTATACTAAAACCTGTGGATGGAATACTTGCCTAGGTGTCTCAGACCAGCTATGAGTAACGCCAATGCCACTCTTCGCAAAAAGTCTGCCCTAACTCACCCAAATAGTTCTGTGTTCCCACAGCACTAGGAACCTATTTTCCTTCAATAGTGATGATTTCACTGTGTGTAATAATGTATCCATAAGCCTGTTTCCCCAAAAGACAGCGAATTTCTCCCACAGGCTTAAAATAACAGAAGATACTCCTGAAATATTTGTTGAATCAATGGGTTATGTTTATTTGTTCTCACAAATAGTGAGGTTTTATTATTTTCTCTCCCTTCCTATTATAAGTCTGAAATAAAAAGAAGCAAAGAATTAAAGCATCCTCAACACTAAGATTTACTATCAGATAGAAATATCCATCAAAAGGACATCCCACGTTCCCACAGGAAAAAAGGAAAAGAATACTCTGAATAGGGGTAGAGAGACCAGGATGATGAGCCCCTTGTCTTCCAAATCATTCACTGAGTCTGAGGACTATACATTGTACCCAGCAGACGTGGGTGATCCCAGGCCAACACTCCTCCAATGCTCTGCTTGGAGCAGGTGCGATTATCCTGGGGTTCCATACAGGTGACACATGACCAGTCACTTTGCTCTACAACTGTGTCTTCCCTATGCAGGCCAGATGAGAGTTTATAAAAACCGAAAAAAGATCTGAGTCTTCTCTCAACATGAATCAACATGCCCTTTCCTCCAGAGCTAACGCCAGGTACCATGCTGCTCTTTGTAGGTAGTTTCAGGACTAAAGTCAACATACCACTGTCACTTCGGACATCAGTTAACCATGTGGGTTTTTTCCATTAAGTACAAGGTCCAGCAGAAGTAACACCTGCTTGAGTGTGGTTGGTAGGGTAATAATATAGGTGTAATGATTTATAGTTTTAGTTTGAACATTTCATCTAAAATGTCATATGGTGTGCTTGAGGGTGATATTGTTATGTTATAGAATTACATGCTTATGACTTTATAATAAAAAAGGGGAGTTATTTTGCTAGACCTTGTACATCAGTTGCCTGAGCAGAACAGTGGAAGTTCCAAAACCCAATTCACCTAGCCAACTCCACCCCACTCTAAATTTGAAGCTTTTAGTAAAAACGCATTAAATGGGCAAAACCAATAGTACCAGCTGGATAATATTTTAATGATTATGAGTTACAGAAAATTTATATATGTAGCAATCACATTTAGTTCAGGGCTTGGCTAAACTCTACATAAAAGCAATGCTTTGTAAACGGCATTAGGACGCTGAGGAAGGCCACAATGAAGGAGGGGGTGGCAGAACTCTGAAGCAGCCTTTTGGTGCCACCACTGGCAAACTGGGCTTTAGAAATGGGATGTCATTCTCTTGTACCACGGCCTTTTCCAAATACTGCAAAGATACACTGATGCTTGGAGGTATTAAAACTTAAGATTCTCAAAAGAGTGTTCTCCTAGGGAGGTCGCAAAGCAGCTAGAACATAGAGTCAAGAGGGTTATGAGATTGAAAAAGCTTGTTAAGTGGATAAGAAATGAAACCTGCCACATCTTCTCTATACACTACCTTTTTTTTTAAAAAAAAGATTTTATTTGCCCTGGCTGGTGTAGCTCAGTGGATTGAGCGCGGGCTGGGAACCAGAGGGTCCTGGTTCAATTCCCAGTCAGGGCACAGGCCTGGGTTGTGGGCCAGGTCCCCAGTGAGGGCCATGTGAGAAGCAACCATACATTGCTGTTTCTCTCCCTCAGCCATCACGGCTATTCTTCCCTCCACCCATGAGACTCTCCAAGCCAGGTGAGCACCAGCTGCATTCTTTGCATGATATTCTCTGTGTGAATACATCTCTTATTCTGAATGACTTTTCAGATAAAAATCATATTCAAATAAATAAATAAAATCTTAAAAAAAAAAGATTTTATTTATTTTTAGAGAGAGGGAAAGGGAGGGAGAGAAACATCAATGTGTGGTTGCCTCTCACATGGCCCTCACTAGGGACCTGGCCTGCAACCCAGGCATGTGCCCTGACTGGGAATCGAACCAGGACCCTCTGGTTCCCAGCCCGCGCTCAATCCACTGAGCTACATCAGCCAGGACATACACTACCTTTTTTTTTCAGTTGATGTAGAAGACTATTACTGTTCATTATGTTATTTAAATTTTGTTTCCCAAATATTAATTAGGCATAATTAGTAACTAAATAATTCATTGCTTTCAGATTTATTAATTAAACATTTCAGCATAAAGAGCATTAAAAAGACTAATAAAGAGGCTTATCTAGTGCAGAGCCTACATTCGCTGCAGAGAGGGACAGTTCACAACATCACCTTCTAGCAGGAGGCATGGCCCCACTCCTCCTGACCACGAACTCTGTTTCATTTCATCGTAGGTTTCCGGTTCCTAGTCCCATCTTGAGTGAAGAAAGCGTTTTACTCCAGTTACGGCAGTAGTTATTTCTAGGAGTGTTAGTACCTCACAAACGTAAAGCAGGGGTCGTCATCTGGGTTAACAGCTAGAGAGGCAGAGTGAAGGGGCAGCTTACTTGAACTGACAGAAGATGTCTGCATACTCTGGGAGGATCCCACTGGCCTGCAACACTGTCACACGGAAAGTGAAGGCACTGCCTAGTTTCAGGTGGTTGCCAATCTCTTCAGAAAACCCTTCCATTACCATCTTCCCATCCAGCAAAGTGCTTGACTTCAAGTCTAAAGAGGGGCAAATAAACACACATCTGGTTCAAATAATGCACAGAACATCCTTCAAAGAGGAGAATAGGACATTCTTTCCATTCCTAGTGAATGAAAGTGACTATCTCCTTGACAATGGTCTATTATTTTTCCCTCTTTGAAAATGTCCCTAATCAGAGTAAACTGTGTCTACGCACCCAAGTCATTCATTCGATTGATTTCTTCTGGAGGAGTGATGACCTCAGAACTCTGACCCTGTCCTTCCACAATCCTCAGCTCTTCTAAGGACAGACCAGAACGAGTCATTGCAACTGAAGAAAAGTCACTCTGAAAATAAGGCAGGGAGTGGTAGATGACATATTACAATAATACATTTCCCCCAGTTTCCTTTCTTTTATTTATCTGCCTAACGAACAACAGTGACTGTAAAATTATGTGGATTAAGAGCTGTCTGAGAAAAGACAATATAAAAAAAATACAAATTGCTGTTTTAGTTCCTGGATATATCCCATATTCTATTAAACACCCTCTGGTTGCCTACACTTTTTAGTTCTAGGTAGAAGAATTGCTCTCCAGTGCTAAACATCCTTCTTACAAAGCAGTCTACTTTTTTCTCCTTCCATTAGGTGTTCCTCTTCCTGGAAGGTTTCTTACCTGATTAAAGTACTCGTTATCAAAAGATATTTTAGCTGTTCCTGACTGTCGAATTCCAGAGCCATAATCAGGGGCTTCTTCATCCGCTGGGTAGAAAAAAATGAAAAGCAAAGACTGAATGAGACTACCTATGGGGCAGAGGGAGGACAACTATTACTGGATAATAAAATAAATAATGAAGTAGTGGAACCTTAGATACTGAGAACTTTAATAAAGAGGGGACACCAAAGGACAAGTCCTTTGGCTTAAGAAAGAAAACTAAGCAGGAAGGTCACAGGAGCTGCTTTCAACTCTACTCTGTTACCTTTACCAACCCCCTGAGCTCCAATGAGACTTGGTAGTAAACAGCCAGTTTTATTCTTGATACTGTTCAAATGTCGTATCTAAAAATACTGATCCTTTCACTTGGCAAGATTATATTCAATAATACTCAATAAATATTTAAAAATATTAGACTGTACTTGTGGAGACTTCCCTAAACTCAACACTGGTGATTATGTTATAGATTTCCACGGGGAAAAGCTGAAAGTCACTAAGCACAGCATAGCATTTAGAAATTAAGAGAGAAAAATGAAAGGAAATGACCATATTCTTCCCTCAGAATGTAGGCTGGATCATGGAGAAGTATCAGACTCTTGGTTCATGGACTACAAAATAATAGCTAAACGACAGAAATGTCAAGAAGTATCCTGAGAGAAAAATTAGGCAAGAAAAAGTCCTGAAAATACTTTATTACTTCTAAAGCAATTAATATATATTATTTAAAATGCAAATGACTTTTATAAAGTTAATCCAAGAGTTGTCTTTCAAGTTAAAGGAAATCCCTTTACCCCATTATGCCAAAAGCAGCAGCCCAGACTAATCAGAACCTATTTCTGGTGCGTGGGAACAACAGCTAGAAAGGAAGCAATAACAGCTTTCTCCAAGACAGAGAACGCATGGCAGTCTGCATGTGTTAACTGCAGCGCGGCCCACACAGAACTGCCTGCTTGGTCTCCCAGCAAAGAATCCACAGCTCTAGTGTCAGAAGAGGGCCACCTACCTGCAATGGCCTGCACAGCCACACGCAGAAATCCCCGCACCTCACCCTTCTCACTGACAATGGCCACCCTGTGGATCAGGGGCACGGGATACAGCAGATTGCTCAGGTAAACAAATGCCCTAGAGACAGAAACAGGGAGACAAACACCTGAGCATCCCCCAGACAGAGAAGCTGGCTGTCAAATTTATTGAAAATACCTTTGTGAAACTGGATTGGCTTCTAGGCCCTGTCTTAAGGTTACCTCTCGCTCTGCTCTGTATGCTCAGGCTCCCTCCAGTTGCTTTTTAGCACAGATAATATATAAACAAATGCAAATACTTGGTAATAGTTAACAGAGACTAACTTAAACCAAATTAATTGCTTCCTAAAAAACTTACTGTTGTGGGTAGAAGAGCGACAACTGGAAGCAGGCTTTACAGAGAGTAGTCTATAAACACCTGTAAGGGTGGGGAAAGGGGGCCCATTAAGGAGCCTAACTTTTTAATGTAAGGAATTATAAAGAGGTTTATTTTGTTTTTCCCCAATAGATAAAACAGAAATCAGGAGATAAAAAAAGGCAGAGGAATGTGACTGAGAAAGGTCTAAAATAGATTTCAAGTCACAGTGTTATGGGTCTTTATTTTTACTGCAAGAAATGACTATTATCTTTAGGCAGGGTTATTGACGCATATGGGTGGGGGGAGGCCATGTAGCCAGAAGTTTCTGAGTAGTCAGCTTATAGGAGACTCCGGATGGGAATCAAGATAAATGCCAAGGGAGAAGACAGCTGATGCCTAAGGGTTGACTTTACTGCTAAGATCCAAAACCTAACTCAGAAATGCATATACAAAAGGTAAGTTACAGATCGAACATTTTCTATTTTAAATGAACTGACAAAGTCCTATCACATTTGTATTCTTTTTTCTTCTTTTGTTATTTGTAGCTATTCATTTTTTAAAGCAATAAAAACTGGTAACCCCAAAGCTTAGTGAATAAGAAATAGAATGGAGCTCCTACTGTTACTCCTGTCTTCCCACTTGATACATGCTGATCTTGGAACACAAGACAAGACAAAGAGTAAACATTTGCATCGAGAAATTAAACATAACAACGTGACACATATATCTGTTTGCTTTTTTCTTGTTCTAAAATATCTACTTTAAAACAGAAAAGGAAGATGAATTGGTTCTTGGGATTTCAACTCAAAGTAATGAAAACAATTCTGAAAATTGACAAAATACAACAGAAAAACAATGTTAAAACTTTAAGAGCATAAATAAAATATGAATGAAAATTATAACAAAATAACTGCAAATGAACATTAAATCAGATTGAATGATATCTACTTCCCTTTCAGTCTGCTCCAAAGGTGGGAAGGCAAAATGCTAAGAAACAGAGTTAAAGCTTTGTTGTACAAAAAATTAAAAAATGAAAAGTCTTCTTAACAAGACTCTCAAACATCAACTACTGTGCCAGGGTTTAAAGACTAAGAACTTGGCATCAGGTGCTAAATGGATAATTTCACTTCCAAAGTCAGTGAACACACAGTACAAGACCACCTTCATCCCTTAATGGCGGTCCAGCCGGACGTGCCCACTCTCAATGCCTTGGCCATAAAGAGCCAGCACACGTGCTCACTCCAGTTCAGAGTGGCGTCCTCTCTGAACTCCACTACCTACCTCATGCCTTTATTCCATATCTGGAAGTCTTATACCAAACACCAATCTTTCATGCCAGGTCTCCCCAATGTTATATGATCTTAGTAAAACACGTGATTCCAGAATTGCTATGATTTACATTTACTTATTTATATAATTATTTGTCTCATCCACCAGACTGTAAACCCATGAGGGCAGGAACCATGTCTGGTCTTGCTGGCCACTGGTGAGTGATTCAACATCTAAGTACATACATTAATGGGAAAATGAATTATCCTCTATCTTTAAGTACAGGTAAAAGATTTTTCCAGAAAAATGGGTTCCACCAGAGATAGAGAAGCAAAGCCGTCCAACTTTATACTAGGTTGATTTTTCAAAGCATCAGTCACGATGAATACTCACTATATAGAGCATGTTTAGATTTATAACTATGCTTAACTTGTAATAGTTATCATTTTTATACTTAAAAATAGCTACTCAAAAACAGGAACACCTGTTTTTAATTTTAAAAAGCTTACCACTTGAAGGCACAGCATATCATGTTCACACACGCACATTACAATGAAGCACTGTTTGAGCACACATTAAAGACAAGACTCTTCTCTGCCTATGGCAGTGGCTGTTCCAAATGCAGAAGAGAAGTATTGTCACAGACTTCTCCTTTTAGAAAGGAGGGTTCTACAATTCTATGGTAGTGGCAGGGGTATCAGTGCTGTATAAAAACTCTGCTCTGAGGTTTCTCAACTAGAATTTTAATAATTACTCCACATTTGTGAGAGTCCTTATACCTTGACCTAGCAGACTGAAGGAGAACAGGGATGAGAGAGGGGAAGATGTAAAGGATATATTAGCAGAAGTTCTGTGAAGTTACATCAAAAAGGGAAACAAATTTTGTCAACATAAAGATAAGGCAAATCAGCATGATTATGGTTCTAGTTACAGAAAGAATGTCAGGTCAGGTAGTTAGGTCACAGAATAACATCTTTTGCCCCTTTTTAACTCAGAAGAGTAGCTTAAATATTTCACGTCATCCCAAATTATGACGGATGGTTCATAACATCCCAGCATGCTATAAGAGAATAGCTAAAGGGACAAGCTCTTTTAAATTTCATGTAAAAATGCACTGGAGGCAGCCAAGGAACAAAACTTACAAATGGAATTTCACAGGAAACTGGAAATTTTTACAAGGGAATTGTATTTGTAGTTACATGCCAATAGAGGAAACCCAATCCTGAGTCACAAGAACAGGAAAGAAGCTGCTTCGCCTGGGTGTACAATGACCACTGTATAACCAGGTGATGGTGCACTGTTATAAATTGTTCATAGAAGAGAAATGTAGCAAGAAAGAAAATAAAGAGCTCTCCTTCGCTTGACTGAGGGCTATGATTTCACCCACTCCTCTAACCTCTTTCTTGCTAGCCAAAGTAGGTTTTCGAACCTGGGAACCCAAACAAATGGAAAGGTCAATTTCTGAGCTATAGCTCAAGAATATATTTTATTTGAAAGTCAAGGTTGAGTCGACTGCTTTATATCTACACTTAAAACTGAGATGATTAAAATGAATAAAATAGAGAGAAAATAATACATATATCTTAAGCCAGTAAATTTCCACATTAAGTGGGGTTGTGACTTAAGTTTTCTATACAACTAATTCAAAATATAAATGCTTCTGGGTAGAAGAAGTCTTATCCAGGATACCTCATTTTACCAGTGTGGATTACAGAACATGAAAGACAAAAAAGAGCCTTAAGGCTCCACACAACTCTTCGTTTTACATTTGAGAACCCATCAGGGCTCAGCTTAAGTTGCCTGTCCAAAGTTAGGACCTAAGGTCCTCCTGACCTTTAGGTCAGTGTTCTCCCCACCAAGCCAAATAAGGACACTCCCCGTCCCCCACTGCGTGGTGATGCAGAACTTCAGCGAGCAGACTTAGACGCTGTGCAGCTGGCACCAGGACCACGCAGTTTGTGGACAGAAACTTGGTTCTACCTTCTGACCCTTTTAGTGTAGGATGGAAATGTGCTGATGGACACACGCAGCCGTAAAATAAAGAAAGCATCATGGTCCCATTATTTGTACAAAGAACTACCTTTCTCAATTTTAATATAAATCAGCTTCTCTGAAATTCTAAGCATCTGTTCCTGGCACCAGTAGAAAACAAGATTCATGGTTATGTAATCCCTTTACGCTTATTCATGGAAAAACTGAATAAATGTCTCTTCGCCGTTGTAAAACCCTGAGACTAATATTACAACTCACAGTCATAATTGAGGCGCTCGTTTCTAACAAAAAGCTTTCATTTCCCCCTTTCCATTAACAGTGATAATCAACATTATTTATTTAGGTCTAACCAGGTAACCAACACCACACTATAAGCTAAGTGTCAGAACCTTATGAGTAAGGAGACCACTGCACTTCAATTTTTAGATAACTGGCGTTTATCCACTTAAGGCTGACAAAATTCCCTTATTTTGAAAGGGTTCAACCATATGTGGTTCTAATCAATCATTACATTAAATTTAATACCTTAAAACCCGGCCCTACTTTTTGGTGAATCCAGTGAGTGCTGCTCTGTTGAATTTTAATTAAAATTACTTCAGCATGAAGACTGGATGTAGACAAAGACACCAGTATGAGGAACGTGTGCAGGAGAGGCTGCGTCACTGGCAGATGGGGCCAGAGACAATGCCTCAGTTTGGTGAACTCAACTCACCACAAAGCAGTTTCAGGCACCGGTGAACAAATATCCATTGTTGATGGTGCCAACAGATAATTGCATGAAACTCATCACTACAAAGCATATAGGTAAAATTTCAGCAGAAGCCAAAGATCTACAGATAGGCTCAGTGAAACTGGCAAAGAAAGGCATCCATTTTAGATGAAAAGGAAACTGGGTTCTTGATTCCTTTTTGTACTCACAGACTAAGGAAAATAAAGCCTAATACTACCCCTAATGCCACTCATGTCCTCTTGGTTCCTGTGGATGCCACAAACATTCAGCCTAACCTTGGGCTTGCTCTGCTCTCCTTCGCAAGTTGTCACCTATGCTTCCTCACTCACATTCCTACTAAAAGGAAACATTAGTCCACAATGACATTCATCAACCCTGTAACCTCTAACTCCTAAGCCTTACTCACTTTCTCCTCTGGGGTTTCCTGCTTTAGAAGAATATTACTGGGCAATTTAAGACAATGGGTCCTCCCCGCAGAGTCTGCATACATTGCCCTATGCTGCACCAAGTAGAGCCGGTACCTCATAAACACTGCCTGAGGGCACTCTCTAGACAGATCAGCATGTCATGAATTGAATTGGCTAAAGCAAGATCATCCAAAATTGTACAAGGAGCCTCTTTAGAGCAAGAGCTGGTCCCTTTTTGCCTTTCTCACAGTAACCTCACCAACCTTCCCACTAAAATGAACCATGGGGATCGGTCGTAAAACGGGTCATGCCCATCACTGAAGAGATCTGATCCCTCCTCCGTCCCTGCGTCAGAGCCGGTGTCATCCACGAATGCCTCATCATCAAAATCCTCCATCTCATCTTGCTGCTCGTCAGCCAGCTCAGTGATGTCGGAATCGGCCGTGGAAAAAGTGGGGGAGGGTGTGCGGTCGGCAAGGCGCTCATTCACACAGCCATGGAAAATGGGGGAGCTAGACACCAGGTAAGACGCCAATTGACACAGCCAAGGAGAGAGGAATAGTTGGTTAAACAGGAAGCTACAGGTGCCAACAGCACAGAATCCACTGAGGAATCAACACAGTAAAAGCAAGTGAAAAGCAAAAGGATAAAATAAGCATAAGTCATCTGATTCAGATAAAAGGGAACAAGGACTGATCCTTAGAATAAAAAAGCAAAAGAACACATGAGTAGAATATCCCAGGTAAATAATGTGCCCTGAAACGTTTATATTCTCTGGTTTGCACAAAAGATCAGCAGCCAGGCCTCAAAGGAGCCACTCAATATTAAGTAAAATAATGTCTAAATTTTTATTCCAATTCCCATGTCGTCTAGGGGCAGAAAACAAAATGCATGAACTGGTATATGGCAAGGCAAAGCTGTACCTTGTGTGGGCAAACCTGTTTGGCCAATTCATCTCTTTAAAAACATTCCACTATCACAGTGGAGTGAAAAAGACTTCATCTTTTTTCAAAATACTACGACTACAGCTCTTCCTTTTTTACCCAGGTCCTTTAAAACTGTCAGGGAGATTTTGCAATTGAAAAACAATTTAAATTCTGAAATCATTATGCTCAAAACTTACATTTCTCTGCTTTTTAAATTCTAAACCTCTAAGAACTTGCCTCAATGTGGACTCACAAGGCACTATTTATTTTCATTAAATGTTGAAATATGTGTACAAAAAAGAGGCTCAAAAGGACTACCAAGGTGTGCAACTAATTCACTCCAGCGAAGACTAAAGTGAGATTAATTGCTTTAAAAAAAAAGTGAGGCCATTCAGATCACAGCGAGGGTGCCATCTGAGAGGCCGTAAGTCACACTACGGTATTAAACTGCAGGGCACAGACACAGGTTTTTTTCTTCTTTTGAATCTATCCTGTTCAACGCTAAGATATTTTGTGAATGGGCTGAGAGTCTGGGAAGACTGTCAATTACTTTGAAAATTTGTGAATTAAAACAAATACGCATGTTGAAGAAAAACCTGAAGGGAAATATACCAAATGACAGAGTGGTTGTGTAGGAGTGGACCAGATTGTAAATGGGGTGGTTGGATATGCCTTTTCTTTTATTTCTGTAAAATCTGCTGAAGTTTGAAAGAATTAAAATAAAACCATTCATTATTTAAAAAGAACATGTCAAATGAAATCATCACATACCTCCCCACGAGCTTGAACCAATGGAACCGGTCATAAAACGGGTCGCTGCCGGTCAGAGTGGCCTCGCTCTCCTCCTGTGCGCTGGAGGCCATCTCCCCCGCCCGGTCGTACATCTCGCGCATCAAATCCAGCCTCTGCCTACAGAGTAAACGGAAACGCACTGGGCTGATACCCTAAGATAGCACTGATGTTCCGCTTCGGAAGTATGTCCCATGCAAAATTTAAAAAACAAAAAAGGTGCTCCCATCACTTAATGATATTAAATAAAAGGAAGGCTAAAAGTACAGAAACCAAAACGGTATCCAAAGTGTCTGAGTCTAGAGATCACCCACCAAAAGTCAAGAATGGCCACCTGTCCTCTACTGCGTCCTAGGAACAATGCTGTTCAACGGTGTATCTCAAATATACTGAAACAGTAAGAAATACCTCATCATACTGAAAGCAAAGGAAGCTGCTTTATAACTTTCCTGTTTATCACTGGTCATCCCGAGATCCAGGACAGAAAAGATCAATAATTGCTAGATCTAAGACATAAATAGG
Source organism: Micronycteris hirsuta (assembly GCA_004026765.1). NCBI lineage: Eukaryota > Metazoa > Chordata > Mammalia > Chiroptera > Phyllostomidae > Micronycteris > Micronycteris hirsuta. Next base: position 70,779 of record PVJI01003030.1, read on the forward strand.
TACCATAAAATTGGAACACTTAAAATATAAGAGTCTCTGGAGGGTAGATGTAAATCCCATCTACAAATGACAAAGGTGTTTGCTGAATGGATTCATTCACTTAGGAGAAAACAGATGGAGCGCAGTATCACTGGCCAGTGACAGCATTTAGAAGCACAAACAAGGAGGCAGGAGCAACAACTCAGAGAGCAGAGTCTGAGGGACCACCCCCTTGAGCCCATTACTATTTCCTAAATGAATCAACTGGCTTTATGAGTAACATCTCATACTTGAGTTTCTCCAATGACCAATAATGTGTTGCTCCGTTCTTCAGATCCTGGACTTCTACTGCCACCACGGTACGAGGGAAAGGCCTGTCTATGTGAGTTTTTTCCATCTCGGTGGGAAGTAATTCGGGAGGTAAAGGGGAGTACAACGTGTCAGTCAGCAGCACAAACTGGAACTGCACCTAAACAGAAAGAACACCCCAGAGCTAAATGGCCCGTTTTCAGCATGTAAGCTTCAGAGACACGGCGATATAATCATGCCCAATGGAAAAGAAGTCAAACATACAGTATCTGTTCGACAAAGAATTTGTGATTAAGAGCTAATAAACATATTTTTTGAAGATTTTATTTATTTTTAGAGAGGGGAAGGGAGGGAGAAAGAGAGGGAGAGAAGCATCCATGTGTAGCTGCCTCTCACGCTCCCCCTACTGGAGGCCTGGCCTGTAACCCAGGCATGTGCCCTGACTGAGAATCAAACCAGATTCACTTTGGTTCTCAGGCCAGCACTCAATCCACTGAGCCACACCAGCCAGAGTGAGAAGCATATTTCTACCGACATGCGTCTCCAGCTCATCAGGAATAATCTCCTTATTTATAAAATAAGGTAGATAACATGTTATTTTAAAACTTTCACTTAATAACCACATAATTAGTACCTACTATATTACAGGCACATATATTAAATAAAGGCACATATAAACCTGTTTCAGAGCAAACAGTAGCTGGGTTCACCCAAGGGAAAGGTTACTTCAAGATGAGCACCAGAGCGCCATGAGGCTCAGCTCTGCCTCTGGATGGCCCAGTCCTTCCTCTTTCCATACCTTCTTCTTCAGTTCCACACTGACGGCGTTGGCCTCCTTCAGGTACACAGCATTGCCCCAGAGTAAGTCCCTTAACGAAGTAAACTGGTGAGACTTCCACTTTCGGAAGGCCCACTGGGCCAGCTCAAATTCATGTTGTGTCCAAGGAACTGAAAGAGCAACGAAGTGTATTAATGGTGATTTCGACTATGTGGAAACTATATCTTCCTCTACCTCATCTCTTTCAGCAGGTAAGGTATTTTCCAGTTTTTCTCTAGTCAGCTGTTTTTGTTTTTTTTATTTTTAGTAAAGCTTACTAAATTCTGTTGATATTATGAAAGCAGTTATGATATACATTTCAGAAAACTTCTTAAAAATCCTACTGTTTATTTTAAAACAGTAAATCAAAACAAATAGATTTCTCTTCCTTTTTTAAAAAAAAGATAAGCTTTAATGTGTGGATTATAATGTAGACAAACCCCTAGTATATGTACAATGCCATATAATCTATTTTTCTTTCTGGTATAGGGGTAAAAGGTCTTATTTTGCCTATATATTTAAAAATAAAGAATTCAGTACATAAATTAAGACTTGCTTCAAAGTTAACTTGAAGCCTGAAATTTCTGGAAGGTTGAGTGGCAAAGTGGAATGTGACAAATGTTTACACTGTAATATAAGGCAAAAACAACAGAGCCTTAATTCAGCTAAGAAATTCTGGAAGAATTAAGAGAGGTACATTTAATATACACTGATATGTTCCAAAGTCCTCACTGGAAAATCCCTGACATAAACCATAAATCAGAAAATAGAACAGAACATATTAATAAAGACTAAGCTCTGTGTTTACGTGCGATATATATATATATGAACTTCATATGGACATTAATATTGGACAGTATAAGTGAATTGCCCAAGAGATTTATATGAAGACTATGCTCAGAAATCCTGTGTTCTGAGGATCATAGTCCCACTCCAACCTCATAGAATATAGCCTGGATTCTCAGCACTGAGCATCCTTAGAAAATCATCTTCAAATTGGTACAGTTAAATGTCAATAAATGGTAGGGTCAAGTATGGTCACAGATAAAGGATGAATTTGATAATATGGATCCAAAAGATATACACAGGAAAGTGTGTCACTAGATTTCACCTTCTTCTTCCTCTTCTTCCTCTTCCGTTGTTTCTGCAGCCAAGGATCGAGTCTCAACCTGCTTCTGCAAGGCCTGCAATTTACTCTCATAGTCCTGAAGGAAGAGAAAGGAAACAACATGTAGGAGAGAGGAGATAAGTGGAAAGGAAAATGAAAGAAGTGTTGGGGAAAACAGAGATAGCAAAAGAAAATAGAAGATAGAGGCAGGAAACAATAAAGAGAGAGACATAAATACTTAGGGGAAAAACCCACAAAGCACACAAGATAGTCTGAAATGTGTAAATGCTTAAAAAAAAAGATAACTGCAGTCTCTACCTTCTCAGATCCAAGAAGAGTTTTTTATGTGGTGTTATGGTAGAGAAAGAAGGGACTTGGGGGGGAAAATGCATGTGGCCCGTAATGTTTAATACATTTAAGTAGTACCTTGACACACCAAGCAATTCCAGAGAAAAGCAATACTGGGAAAGAGTAAATCCATAAGGATCAGCAACTATTATCTAGCTGTTTGGATGAGAAAAAGTTAGGATCGTTGGTTCTGAACTCCCTTCCATGTGGATGAAATATTACTCTCTTGGCAGCTGTAGGATGAGATTAGCCTTCAGGCAAACAAAGATCACAGCGCTATTAGCATTTAGTTAGTATTTTTAAATATACTATTATAATACAAAATGTATTATTATAATATAAATCAGTTTTATCCTTCATTTCTCCATCTACTCCATGCATTCTCAAGGAGGGTATAACCCAAAGAAAGCAAAAATCATGCTTCAGGGATAAAAAAATGCACTCGTTTTATATGTAAAACACAGACATACATGCAGTATGCAAACAGACATACCACATATCTGAGATATTAAAATTACATGGTGGGGAGAGATTGAGAGAAAATATCTGAAAATATTCCTTGTAGTATTAGTGAAAAAAAGCTGTTTTTTTTTTTTTTGTTTTTTTTTAATAAAACAAGTAAGGTTAAGAAAAGAGACCTTGGCATAGCAAAATATCAAATCATAGCATAAGCATAGCATTTTAAAATACACTGCCCAGCCCTAGCTGCTGTGGCTCACGTGGCTGGAGCATTGTCTCATGGACCAAAAGGTCACAGGTTCAATTCCCAGTTGAGGCACATGCCTAGGTTGTGGGTTCAGTCTCTGTGTTGTCAGGGAGTGTATGAGAGGCAACTGATCAATGTTTCTCTCTCACATTAATGTTTCTCTCCCTGTCTTCCTCTCTCTCTAAAACCAGGGAGTATGTCCCTGGGTGAGGATTAGAGTGAAAAAGAGAAGCATCAACAGATTCATACTTCAGAAGACATTTAAAAAATATATACACAGGACCAAATGATGAACCATTTCAAAACATATAAGGAAGTCATCTTTTTTTTTTTTTTTAAAGATTTTATTTATTTTTCAGAGAGGGGAAAGGAGGGAGAAAGAGAGGGAGAGAAACATCAATGTGTGGATGCCTTTCACACACTCCCTACTGGGGACCTGGCCCGCAATCCAGGCATGTGCCGTAGACCAAGAATTGAACCAGTGACCCTTTGATTCGCAGGCGAACACTTAACCACTGAGCCACACCAGCCAGGGAGGAAGTCTTAAATGGTATCAACACACTATCAAAATTATAGGCAATCTGTTTAAAAAGTTAATTTTCTAAGTATATCTAGCACCCAGGTCTTGGTTTCTAAATACCATTCCCCCTAAAAGGAACCAACATTCCTTGGGAAAATGGCTGATTGCAGGTTTGGAACACGGAAAGTACAGGGGAGCCTAGAATAACTTGTGCCAGAAAGCACTGAGGATTCAAAGACCAATGGGGTCATTTTAAAAGGACACAGATTTCCAACGGCCGATAAGAATAATAGAAAAAGAAAGCCCGGCTGGTGTAGCTCAGTGGATTGAGCACGGGCTGGGAACCAGAGGGTCCCGGTTTGATTCCCAGTTGGGGCACATGCCTGGGTTGCGGGCCAGGTCCCCAATGAGGGCCATGTGAGAGGCAACCATACATTGCTCTTTCTCCCTCCCTTCTCCTCTCTCTGAAAATAAATAAAATAAAAAAAAAACCTTAAAAAAATATTTAAAAAAAAAAAGAATAATAGAAAAAGAATATAGCCCATTCTTAGTATGAAAAGACTCCACAAATCCACAGTAATACTGAAAGAAGAAAGGAAAAAAGAGAGAAAGCTCTTATTAACTGAGAGAGAGAGAGAGAGAGAAAGAGCATGTGTGTGCCAGTCAATAAATGCAGAAGGAATGACAATTAAAAAATCACTATACTGCATCCCAGATGTAGTCATCAAATCAGGCAAAGGTCATTAATTAACGTTAAAACAATTGAGTGAGCCCGGTTGGTGTAGTTCAGTTGATTGAGCGCGGGCTGGGAACCAGGCGGTCCCGGTTCGATTCCCAGTCGGGGCACATGCCTGGGTTGTGGGCCAGGTCCCCAGTGAGGGCCATGTGAGAGGCAACCATATATTGCTCTTTCTCCCTTCCTTCTCCTCTCTCTAAAAATAAATAAATAAAAATCTTTAAAAAAAAACAATTGAGTGAAAGGTGGATGGAAGACAGAATATTCACACAATCCCAAGTGTCACCCTAGATACCTATTAAAAAGAAAGAGAAAGAAGTAGGAAGCATCACATCAACTAAATGGATTAAACTCTAACGTTACCATTAATAGAACAAATAGAAATGTTATGTCTACTGATGTGATGTGACAGAAGTACACAATGCCACTTAAATAGCATTCTTATCAAAAATGTTAACTCTAAATCTAATCTTGAGGAAATAAGCATCTAATGAGAATGGGGCCTAGACTCTTCAAAAATAACAATACAATGAAAGATAAAAGAAACATGAAAACTGTTGCTGCCAAGATGGAAGCATAGGTAGATACATTTTTCCTCCTTGCACAATCAAAAGAAGGACAACATATTTGAAAATTAAAAACCCACAGAACTGCCAGAAAATCGAACTATATGGAAATCCAACAACCAAGGAGTTAAAGAAGAAACATTCATCCAGACCGGTAGGAGGGGTAGAGACAGGCAGCTGGGGCAGAGAGGACTCACAGCAAGGCTGTGGCTGGAGGACAGGGGCAGGCAAGGTGGCAGCTGGCGGACCAGGCAGTCCCACATTTGCGTGCAGATAAACCTGGAGGAACAACTGGGGAGCAAGACAGACAGACTGCACAACCCAGGGTTCCACAGAGGGGAAGTAAAGCCTCAAAACCTCTGGCTATAAAACCTGTGGGGGATGAGGCGGCAGGAGAAACTCCTAGTCTCACAGGAGAGTCTGCTGGAGAGACCCAAAGGGTCCTAGAACAAACACAAAACCGCCAACCCTGGAATCAGCGCCAGAAGGGCCCAATTTGCTTACAGGTAGTGGGGGAAGTGACTGAAATCCAGCCCAGAGCTGAGCAAGTGGCATTATTCCCTCTTTGACCCCTACCCCACAGAGAGAGCCACAATGCAGTGTCATGGGTTGCCCCACCCTGGAGAACACCTAAGGCTCCACCCCTTACACTGTAACAGGCACACAGAGACAAAAAAAATATGGCCCAAATGAAAGAACAGATCAAAGCTCCAGAAAAAAAATAGAACTAAGCGATGAAGAGAGAGCCAAACTATCAGATGCAGAGTTCAAAACATTGGTAATCAGGATGCTCACAAAAATGGTTGAGTATGGTCACAAAATAGAGGAAGAAGTAAAGGCTATGCAAAGTGAATTAAAGAAAAATGTGCAGGTAACCAACAGTGAAGGGAAGGAAACCAGGGCTCAAATCAACGGTTTGGGGCAGAAGGGAGAAATAAACATTCACAACCAGAACAAAATGAAGAAACAAGAATCAAAAAAAATGAGGAGAGGCTAAGGAACCTCTAGGACAACTTTAAACATTCCAGCATCCGAATCGTAGGGGTGCTAGGAGAAGAGGAACAGCAAGAAATGGAAAACTTGTTTAAAAACATAATGAAGGAGAACTTCCCCAATCTGGCAAAGGAAACAGACTTCCAGGAAGTCCAGGAAACTCAGAGAGTCCCAAAAAAGTTGGACCCAAGGAAGCACACACCAAGGCACATCATCATTACATTACCCCAGATTAAAGAGAAGGAAAGAATCTTAAAAACATTAAGAGAAAAGGAGACAGTTACCTACAAAGGAGTTCCCACAAAACTATCAGCTGATTTCTCAAAAGAAAGCTTGCAGGCAAGAAGGGGCTGGGAAGTACCTACATCCAAGATTACTCTATCCAGCAACAAAGCTATCATTTAGAATGGAAGGGCAGATAAGGTGCTTCCCATATAAGGTCAAGTTAAAGAAGTTCATCATCACCAAGCCCTTATATGAAATGTTAAAGGCACCTATCTAAGAAAAAAAAGATAAAAAATATGAAAGTAAAATGATAACAAACTCACAATATCAACAACAGACCCTAAACAAACAAACAAACAAACTAGGCAAACAACTAGAACAGGAACAAAATCACAGAAATGAAGATTACATGGAAGTTTTTCAGCGGGGAGGGGGGAGAATGGGGGGAAAGGTACAGGGAATAAGCATAAATGGCAGGTACAAAACAGACAGGGGAAGGTTAAGAATAGTATGGGAAATGGAGAAGCCATGGAACTTATATGTACGACCCATGGACATGAACTACGGGTACGGGGAATGCTGGTGGGAGGGAGGTACAGGGTGGAGGGGAATAAAGGGGAGGAAAAAAATGGGACAGCTTAACAGCGTAATCAACAAAATATATTAAGAAATATAAAATAAGGGAGAGAGGAGGGGAGAGGATGCAGACAACTGTAACTGAACAATGATAAAGTAATTATAAAAAAAAGAAATATAAAATAAGTAAAATAAAAAAAAAAGAAACACGAACACCAAATGCAATATATAAACCTTGACTGGATCTTGGATTGTAATACACACACACACTTTAACACATATTTTTATAGACAATCAGGGAAATTTGAAAATAAACCTGTATATTGTATGATATCGAATCAATATTAAAGTTCTTGGATGGGGCAATGATATCAAGGAAAGACCTTTGATTTTAAGAGATATAAGAAGCAGTTAGGAGTAAGCTGTCATGTCTTTCTTACTTTCAAATGAGTCAGGAAAAAATATATACATATGGATATACAAAGATTCATTGTATTACATTTTTTCAGATTTTGGGTAGCTTTGAATTGTTTCAAAATAAATGAAGGGGCTCCCTAAAAAACCTATGTTATATGGGACTCTTCAAACAAAAAGAGAAAGACCTACAAAAAGAGGTTTACTACAAATCATGAGGTGAAAAAAAAAGTTAATATCTTGAGGAACTTCTGTTTATTTTCCCTCATTATTTTATTGTAGTAAATAAAGTACACATAACATAAAATTTACCATCTAACCATTTTTGAGTATACAGTTCAGTGGCATGAAATACATTCATAATGTTGTATAACCATTGACACTATCCATTCCAGAATTCTTTTCATCTTGTAAAACCGAAACTACACCCATCGAATACTGACTGCCTGCCCCCCGCACCCCACCCCACCCTTTCCCCCAGCAACCACTATTCTACTTTCTGTCTATGATTCTAACTACTCTATATATTTTAACTAGGATCATACAATTTTGGCTTTTTGTGACTGGCTTAATTTGAGAATTTCTTCAAGAATAGGTCTACAAACTGGTCAAACTACCAATGAAAACAAAATCTTTAGATTTTAACAGTTAATGTTTTAATGGCATTAAAGTGACATAAAAAGACTTCCCATAGCACTATGGACTTAAAACTTTAACTGCATTTGATATGGGAAAATTTCTATATGCAGTTGTAGTTCAAACATCAACACCACTTCCTGACCTGGCCTCCACTTCCTCAAAGCAAGCTGCATGAGCTTCCAACAAGGACATCTTGTATGTCACCAGGAAAACTCTAGGTGTTGAATTTCTCTATAATAAATGGATAAAGAGATTCAGGTACTATTGCTCTGCAGATTTCATGGTGAAAACTGGGATAATTATGGAAAGCACACTAAAATTAACATATTTATCAGTAGCCTTTTGTGTTTACAAAAGCCCTAGCTAGTTCAATATATGTCCTATATTTATAAAGGCACTGCACTGGCTGTTCCATCTTCTAGAATATTCTCTCTCACCAGCCCACCCATGTGTGTAGGCTTATTCTGTGGCAGAACTGCTCTAAATGTTTAACGCGGATTATCTGAATCTGCTCAATAACCCTATGAAGATGGTACTATTATCTTCACATTAAAGATGAAAAAGATTTAAAGAAATTAAGCAACATTCCAAAGATCAGAGTTAGCAAGTAGTGGAAATGGGATTTGAACCCAAACAACTGGAGTTTAGAGCACACTCTTTTAACCACCATCCATCCATCCATCCACCCACCCAGGCAACAAATACCTTTTTCACCCCTGCTGTGTGTCAGACGCTAGGAACACAGTGGTGAGGGGGCAAGACAATAAACAGTAAACAGACACTGTATAGTATGATTTCAGCACAGAGAAGTGCTATGAAGAAAGGCCGATGTTAGGGGTTAATAGGCAGAAGAGAGAAATGAGAGGAAGACTTTTAGATTAGGTGGTCAGGGAAGTCTCTGTGCAGAGATAGCATCTAATCGGCGATCTAAGCCGGCATGCTGAGTTCTTGGGGGGGGGGGGCAGGGGCAGGTGTTATTCCAATCGAAGTAGAGCTAACAGTAGATATTGGGTTGGCCAAAAAGTTTGTTCAGGTTTTTTCCATATGCTGGCTCTAGTAGTGTTTAGTTGTCTTTAACTTTATTAGAAATCATTTTGTTAGACAGTATTGTGACAGCTGCCATATCAGCGTGCATTTAAAAGAAACTTATTGGGTAGAGGGAGCCAGAAGAGGGAAAAATTGGGACACTTGTAATAGAACAAACAATAAAATTAAAAAAAAAACTTGGTGAATTTTTGTGCAGCCATTTTAATGTTCAAGATGGAAGAAAACAACATTTTCGACATATTATTATGCTTTATTATTTCAAAAAAGGTAAGAACACAACTGAAACACATAAAAAGATTTATGCAGTATATGGGGAAGGTGCTGTGACTGATCAAACGTGTCAAAAGTGGTTTACGAACTTTCTTGGTACTACTGATATTTTGGCAAAATCATTCTGCTGTGGGGCTGTCTCATGCATTGGAAGATGTTTAGCAGCAGCCCTGGCCTCCACCCACTAGAAGCCAAAAGCGGGCAACAGCCAACATACTCAAAATGTCCAAATCAATATTTATTGGTGAAAATGAAAAATATTTTATTTTATAGAAAAAACATAATGGACTTTTTGGCCAATCCAATATGTAAAACGGGATGACAATACCTATTTCACAGAGAGGAGCACTTGAGGATTCAATGCCCTAATGCCTGTAAAAGGTTTACTGGCTCAATACACATGACTTTTATCTTCATCCTTATCTGTGTGAACAAGGACAGAAAAGCCACAGAAATGCATGAAAGAATGGACAGATACAGAAACAGCCAATGTCTGTGGCCACAGAGACTGTGAAGGAGCAGTCAGTGGGGCCAGAGGAAAATGAGAAGCCAAGCGAGCAAAGTGTCCCAAGAAGTAAAGAATAGGCAACTGTGTCAAATGCCAGACTTAGTAAGATGAGGACTGAGAAAACACCCCTGGAACTGTCACTGTGAGTATCTTTGGACCCTGATAAGAGTGGCTTCAGTGGTAAGGTGGGAACAAGGGCCTGACTAGAGTGAGTTCAAGCAAGAATGGGGAGAGGACACAATAAAAGGAAACAATGGGACATGGACAGGTGGGAAATAAGTACAGAAAACTCAGAACTTCCTATAAGAAGAAACCAAGAAACAAAGTGACAGCTCACAGGGAACAGGGACTTTTTGGGAACTTGCGACATGAAACCATGTTTGCATGCTGACAGGAAAAATCCAGGAGAGAAAGTGAGGCTGTAAAAGAGAAGGGGTAAGTGTACAGGAAGTCCTTGAGAACGTGGCATAGATGGGATGCAGAAACAGGGCCAGGTGAGAGAGGAGCAAGGCCAAGTGTGGGTGTGGGTGCCTGCAGAACTAGAAGTGGGAAGAAAAGGAAGTTTTCTTCTGATTGCTTCTTTCTCTCAGTGAAAAAAAAGATCATTCACTGAGAGCAAGGAGAGGCCACCTTATACTCCCTGAGGCACCTGGCTGTAAACCTGCAGAGCACCCTGGATTTCTCCCCACCATTTGGCACAAGTGTGCTGTGTAACTGCTGGTGTGACTGTCTAACAGCTGTCTCCTCCACAATTCTCTGAATTTCACAAGGCCAGGGACCTGTCACTCACCACTGAATCACCAGCAGCTGGCACACAGCTAGCTGTCTGCCAGCTGAGATACACAGTCATGTAGCGATGTTCCAGTGAATAGTTCTCAAAAGCGACTACTTTCTAGATCAAGGGCCAGCAAACTCCGGCCAGGGCCAAATCCAGTTCTCTGGCTGTTTTCCTAAACAGTTTTAATACTGGAACACAGCCACATCTGTTCCTTTGCATGCTGTCAATGGCTGCTTTTCTGCTATAATGGCAGGGTCGCGTAGGTGCAACGAAAGGGCCCACAAAGCCTAAACTACTTTCTATCTGGCCCTTTACATAAAGTGCGCAAAATCCTGTTCTAGACCAATGGTTCTCAAATGTGGTTGCTGATACAGCCGAATCCACAGCACCTGTGAACAGGTGCAAATGTGATCAGGCCCCATCCCACACCTCCTGGACCAGAAATTTTGGGAGTGGGCCCAGCAATTTGTGTTCTCTTAGGCCCCTAGGGAATTCTGATGCACCCTACAGTTTGAAAACCACCCTTCTGGGCAATGTGTACAGAGGCATCATGAAGCCGACGAGAGAGTATTCTAGGTAAATTTACACTCTCAGAGAAGAACCAAACACGTCTACAGACTACTACATGTTATCATGATGAAAATGGTGAGAGCTGGCCTGGGACAGGACCAGTGGCATGTGAGTGCAGACCTGGAAAAGCCAAACATGACAAGAGAGGATTCCAGTCTTGAGGAAGTGCAAAAGCCTTGAGGTGAGAACAAAGTGGGCATGTCGAAGGAACAGAAGTCCACAGTGTGAGAACGTTAAGTGATGAAGTCAGAGAGGCAGGCAAGAAGCCAAAACATGGAAAGCTCTATAGGCTACAGTAAGTTTAGATTTTACATATATACGGACAACAGATTTCCCGGTAACCAGAGAGCAAGGGGAAACGGGGAGAAGACGAAGAGGGTAAAGGGGATCAAATATATGGTGATAGAAGGAGACACGGCTTCAAGCGGTGAACATGCAATAGAGTATACAGATGTCATACTAGAAAGTTGTATCCCTGAAATCTATGATATTATTAACCAATGTTATCCCAATCAATTTAATTAAAATAAAATAAGAAGTTCAGATTTTAAAGTGCAATGGGAAGCCACTGGAGGGCATTGATATGATCTGATATTTTTGAAAGATGCTGCTTGTTGCTATGAACAACGGAGTATATGGGTGAAGAATAGAGGCAAAGAGACAGTGAGGCAGCTACTGCAGGAGGCTAAGTGAGAGATGATGGGGCCACAATTAAACAGGGCATCTCTGAAGGAGGCGGTATTTAAGGTAAAATCAACCTCACCATCCTGGGTTATCTTGGTTAGGCTGTTTTTTATATTTGACGCTTGGCTCCTTTTGCTAATATTGCCTTCCTCTTTTAATGGCAGATTAGCAAGCAACAGTCAGGAGATATCAATGACCCAGTTCTTGTCAATACCTCGACTTGCACACCACCAGCAGCTGTGCACACACTCTCAGGTCTATCCTTCTAGAGGTCCCACAACAACTCTTCTTAAGACTGAGCAGCTTCTATTTTCTCCCAATCTCTTAGCCCTGCCTTGGTTTCATCTACTTTACTTTCCAACCACGATCCAAGCAAGAGCTTTCCTCAGCTTGTGCCTTGTATGCACAGGATTTACCCTACCTGCAAGCTAATTTGTTGATTCTACCAGCAAATACTCTACCAGAGTCTCTCCTTTCTTCCTGTTTTTGTTTGGACAGCAGTTTCTCACGTAGTTCATATGGCAACTTCCTAACTGGAGTAGTGGGCTCTGACCTTGCCTCCTTCCAACCCATCCTTCAACTCAAACTTTGGTCATTTCTAAATGGTGAATTCAATAATGCAATCTCCCTGTATCAAATCATTTGGTAGCTCCCCAACAACACATTTAATATAAATAAATTCCCACCCTGTGCCCACGACGGTCACCGCACATAGCATACGGCATCCGAATCATCTGTGTCGCCCTAGCAGCAGTCAGGTCTGGGCAACTTTTCCATCAGTTTCTCCGATAGCAGAAAAGTACTAAGCACCTGAAGGGAAAGAATGTGAGGCCTGTAGCAAATTAACCCAAGCAAAACATTTCTTTCAAGTACTGAATTTCATTTTTCCCTAAAAACTCATGAGGAAAAAAAACCTCACGTAGGTTTATATTCTACTCCACAATGTATGGTTGTGCTTTTCAATGTAAAAAATGACATGTCTAAATGTTCAATAAGACTGATGGTCCACTCCAGAAAAATCTTCTGCTCTGTCCTGTTTCACCTCTAGCAAAGCACCAATACTCTGGGTAAAGAAAGGCAGTGGTTAAAGAAAAAAATAGAAAAGTTAAACAGTTACTCAAAGCTTTTTAAAAATTTAGTTCCTATCCAAAGGAAGGGAATTATACTTTTTCATTTTTAAAAGCTTCAAATAAGATTAATTTAAAAAAATTGAAAACAGAGTTTAAGATAAACTCAAATAAATCAGAAAGTGATAATCTGATATCACCTCATTCATCTTATACTAGAAAAGCTTTTAAGTAAAATGTAGCATAAAGTAGAGATTATAGATCCCCTTTAAGATAAAATTTTAATAAATAGAAGAGGATAATAAAAGTGAAAGCTTGAGCGAATCAAGATCATGTAGAAATTTTTAAAAAACTGATTGGGAATCACCTTCCAAAGCAAAAGCAATAAATCAAAGTCAAGATCAGGCCTATTAGCATCACCCTGTTTCATTTTTCCCTTCCCCCACATCAGAGAGAAACCACACTCTTAAAAGATGAATTGAACTTTTATTGAATGAGGACTTTATTTTTTTTTTTTAACATTACAAACTCTCCTTTTCTAATAAGGTAGATCTTACACTCAGAAACAATCTTCAACCATTTTTTTAAAAAAAGAAATTGAAGGAGAAATCCACTGTTCATTAATAAGAAGATTTTACAGTAATGATGGGAGGAAACCAATACATTTCACAACCTAGAGTGGTTCAAACTACATTTCTAGAGATTATAAAATGTCGGAAGAATGACATAAACTGGAGAATTATGAAAACTGCTCATAATGCAGAACACGGCTCCAACAGTACAGAACAAATGCTTTCTTTGCATTGTGCCTCAAAAGGCATCTTCATTAAGGTAAACCAGGACACGGCAGCTTCCCCTCCTCCCAGTCTTTTGTACAAATCATTAAGGCAAGTCTACAAAGCACCGGTAAGGCACAGGGGTACAGCAGCTGACCAGAGGAAATCTACGTAACTTCCTGTAGTCTAATAGTGTTTGATACAGACACTGGTGTGGCAAACTGTTTTGTTTTGTTTCAGCATCAACCTGCACCTAAAGCGTAAGAGGTCACCTCAGTGGAATAAACAATACTTTGCTGCGTTTCTAGTGAAAGAAACAATACCAAGCACTACAAAGAATTAGAAGCAAGTATATAAGGAAAAGCCCTTTGGTTTAGACTTATTAGATAAGCAGAATGTCTTTGAATCCCCAAGGAATACCATTCTGGTTTGTGAAATTATACCAACTAATTAGGACTGTTCTACATTTCCATTATTGTCAGATGACTATATAATTCCAATAGCAAAAAAACACTTTTTTCATTTCGCTATGATAATAGCTAGGAATACTTCAATAATACAATAACGGGTTAATGATGACCACTTCTCTTTGGTCTTGTATTTAAGCTTAGGGAGAAATACTGTCGAATTAAAAAACAAATGGCAATATAGGCTATAATACCAACAGTTCACAAAAGCATGGCGCTGGTTGCTCAGTAAAAAGTCAATGAAGTACTTTTAAAAACACGACCACATGCTTTCAAATGCATGAATTCAGGGACATATGTGGCAATCAATCATACCTTAGTTCATTTCTTCCTGATCATCTGAAATTAAGGGCTCCTTTTGATACCTAAACATTTCAGCAAGATGAGGGCGCCTTGATCAGCAGATGAAGCACAAACACAAACCTAATTCTTTAGAATATCAGTTTGGGTATAGTGCTTATCACAACCCACAACTGCAAATGAAAATACTGGGTTACGTTTCTTCTACAGTGTCTGGTCACCAGTAGAAACGCACTCCCGTTGTTTAGTGGGAAAGGGAGGCATCTGCCCATAATGAGATGAAAAGACCATCATAAAGATGAATATATATAAAAGTATCCTTAGGTTATCTCAAGTTAGGGAAATTAAGAACCCAGTTTTGCTCCAGAGGTGAAAGGTGAGTAATTATTATTACTAATATTAGAAAATGATTTTTTTTCAAGAAAGGACTAGTTAACATATCTATGTCTAAGAATAAAGAAGGACAAAACAGGGGTTTTCACAAGATGCTATGAAGTGACCGATGTGAAGGAGCCTACTGAGTACATTCAAACCACATAGTACATGAGCTCATCATCTCAATTAGTCAGCCACTGCAAACATCATTCACCCGTGCCTAATAACCTGCCCTAACACCTCAATTAAAGACTAGGACTCTTCTAGCTACAAAAGCAAAAATGTCCCCCCAATGTTAATTGGAAGCAACGTTCTATGCATTAAGAAAGCATTTTCTTAGAAGCAAAGAAAAAATACTATGATTAAAAATATGTTCTAATAAAGCATAGTGCCCACACGCAAAGGAAAAGGAAAAAAAACTACATCATCACAATCTTTAAGGCTTCCTCGAATGCTAATTGCTTGGCTGCAATTTTTCACACCACCTGGAAGACAGTGTTTGACTGATGACTTGGTGTGACTTGGGAATCTTCAACCATGTGAAGTCAGACCACTGCAAATGTTGTTGGCTCTTCATAATGCCTCTTAAGAAAGTTTCTGACACATTCAAGAGAAGTAGAAAACTATTCTTTTCTTCCCATTAAAATCCACCTTTTTTAGAGTATTCTCCAGTGAGGCAAACTGAGACCACAAAACAGTAAAAATGAGGTATTGATACAATAAATGTTCATCATCAGGACTTCTCTTTGCTTGCTTGAATGTCTGTGAGCGTTATTACTGGTAACCAAAGAACAGTTCATTATACAGCATCTCCTTCATTCTAAGTCCAATCAAAGTTAACCTACGTCATTATTTCAGCATCTATTGAAAATCCACAGCACACAGCCATATATCGTGGCCTTCTCCCCAGTCCCAGCTCTTTCCTCTCTCCACCAAATAACCTATGGACGTATACATACTGCTCAGAGTATTCTGCTGGTAATTCTGTTGGCATGATTTTGGTGAATAGTTCAATGTGTGTATGAACTATTAAATTAAACATTAAATTTCAAAATGCAAACCACAAAAATCCAGATGTGGTGCCAATTTAAAGATTTCAGTATTTTGACAAATTATATAGTCAAAAGAAAAACCCTACTGAATCAGTTCTACGTAACATGTAGAAGAATAAGATGTGGAAGTTCTGTGGAAGATCCAAAGCTGTGTACTATAAAATATGTCCAAAGACATTTGGTTTTGGCTTATGAAAAGTCAAACTGTACATTTTTTAAAAGTCCAATTATACTTTTTTAAAAAAACACACATGGATGTGAAATCCAAAGCTGTGTCCACATAACGTCATGTTATTATTTTTACATTAACGTCTAACACTTATGGGGAAATAATAGACATTTAATACTACATATCAAATTCCCCCTTTGAATGTCTGCATAAACCAAGAGGCAGGTCTTTCTGGTTATCAGATCACTTTATAGGCATTATAAAAACATAATAAACTTACACTAAAACAAGACCAGTCCATGTAAGTATATTATCTAGGCACCAAGAAAGGAGTAAAATCTCAGGGAAAAAAAAGGGAGGCCTCAGTGTTTTGTCCAAAATTCCAGAAACTGCCCATTATGGTATACAAACAAAAGGGAGGTGTTGAAACATTTACCAGTGTTTTATGTTTTAACAATATTAAAATCAGTTAATATCCCTAGGAACACAACATTCAAATGATGTAAATAGTAGGGACTCAAGGCCAAGGCTAGAACCAACTCAAATTAAGCTACTACCACCTGTTTCCTCCACCAAGATTTCAAGTTTGTCCAGTAAGTTTTATACTGTGGTTTCTCGACCAGCTTTGAGATTGGGTGCTGAGAACTGTCGCCTCATCCGTGGAGGTGTTACAAACTGGCTACAGTGGCTGGATTTGTCAGTCTGCCTCTGATAAGAATTGGCCGCAGTACTGCCTTCTAACTGACCTCCAGTGTTATAATTACAGTAAGACTGACGGTGTTGATGAATGTGGCGCTTCGCCTGGAAAGTCTGCAGATCAGCAGTGGGGTGACCAGTGTGGGAGTTTAATGATTCTGAGGAGGAAGATGCCTGGCAGCATGGACTTTTTGGTTGGCCATTATTCAGAGAATTGCTTCTCCAGCGTAACTGAGGTGGCTGTTGTTGATTATTAATATGCTGCTTGCTAACTTGGATGTGATCTTGACTTCGTGTGCCCTGAGAGCCCCATAGTAACTGGGGATCCTTAGAAGCTGGTCTACCACCCTTTTCTTGGCTCTCTTCCTTATTTCCTTTCTTTCCGTCTTCAGTTTTTGGAATTCTAAGCTCTATAACCTCATCTTCTGTTATGATGATATGTGTCCCAGGACTCCAAGAGTTTCTGTGTTTAGGGTTGCTCTTGAAGGGGAACCGGGGTTTCCGATTCTCAGGAGGGATGAACCTATGAGGTACATTCTGCCGTCGAAGCTGCTTTGCTATCTCCTGCTGTTGCAGGTTCTTAAACCGGATTTGCTCTTGTCTCATCCAACGCAGACGTCCACGTCTGAAAGCCGGATCCCCGTTCATCAGCTGGGAAACACGTTCTTCTTTCCCAAGGTCTCCGTCATCTCCTTTACTTACATCACTCTCAGAATTGCTAGTGACACCAGCACCAACAGGTTCCTTTACTTTGTAGTTTCCTTGGGTTTTCTGTTCCTGAGATCCAATCAGTGGCAAGACTTTTTCCATTTTGAGCATTTTATTTCTTAAGACTTTTATCTCCTCATCTTTCATGTTATTTTGCTTTTTGACTTCTTGCAAAATGTCTTCCAGCTTGTCTATATGAACTTTGAGGTCATCTACATCAGTTCCGCCTTTCCC
The DNA here is from genome assembly GCA_004026765.1 of Micronycteris hirsuta. NCBI lineage: Eukaryota > Metazoa > Chordata > Mammalia > Chiroptera > Phyllostomidae > Micronycteris > Micronycteris hirsuta. Next base: position 88,416 of record PVJI01003030.1, read on the forward strand.
ACCGGCCAGCACGTCTTCAATCTTCTCATCCCCGACACCAACAGTGTCCCAGACATCCCTGGCCACTGCCCTCCAGGAGTCCCGCTCATTGGGGTCTTTCTTCCCATACATGGCACAAAGCTCCTTCATCTTAACAATGGCCAAGGCCTCGATCTCCTGCCGACTGTGCCTAAAATCGTTGAGAGCAACCTCATAGCAAATCTCTTTTACAGCCTGAATCTTAAGATCTGAGATGGTGACCCACTTGGAATCTTTACTCAGGCGCCTTCTTTGGGGTATTTGGTACATTTTAATAGGTTCTCGTTTCTTCCCACTGCTGGGGAGGCCACATTTTTTAACAATGGTTTGCAATTTGCTGGGAGGTAGCTTTTCTCTCAGAGAAGTAATCAGTTTCCAGCTCTCTTCACAGGACCTCTTGTCAGAATCATCCCCGCTATCAGAATCCGCGTCCTTTGGAAAAACAAAATCAAAAAATGGCCCCAAAATAACCAAAATTAAAATGTAAAAAAAGAAAATCAAGTCGAAGAAAAGCAAGCAAAAAAGTCTTAACCAAATTTAAAAACAAAACAAACCCCTATAAAACAAAAACCAAAAACCCTAAATGATGTGCAAGTCTATTAAAACATATGCATATATAGATTATTATTATTATAAAGATTAGTTTGTTTGTTTAGTAAGACTAATCCAAATTTTCACTTTCTGGCATAGGTGATGAAATCTACAAGCAAATTTCTTAGGAAGATTGACACCATGAGTGAGTCTCTCACTCTAAGGTCATATGAAGTTATCAACGAAATGGCATAAAATAACATCTTCACTATCTCAAGAGAATGAAGTAAAATCTACACCCCATCCATGCTAACACCCATGCAGCCACTTTCCCACATTTGCCTTGGTTATTGCTGTTGCGTCTTCCAGAAACTCTTTTCCCCATGAGTGAGCACAGATGCCACACAAGATGTGACGAGCAGGCGGATTAACAAAGGTTAGTAAGGCTGTAGGATGCCACGTTTTATTTAGCTTTACTAAAAAGAGCAGCCCTAGAAAAGAGTTAGAAGATGAGAAAGTAGAAAAAGAAGCAAACAGGGATGATGTTAAAAATGCTAAGAATCTCTATTAGCAGACCATGTGAGGTTCTCATAAACCAAACTGTTTTTCTAGAAGAAAAGGAGGTTTTGAAACTAGCCTTTCTGTGAGTATATATTGGATTTGCTATTTTATTGTGTCATGTTACATCGGTCCATTCCACTTATACAATTAGAGGTGTTATCCAGAGAACAAGAAAGCATAAAAGGATTCTTACGGTGGGTCTGCTATTAAGTTTTTGCACTTAAGTCAATAAATACCTCACCTCTAATAAAGAAACAAACTTCTAGAACATAAATTAAGCCAGATAAATGTACTTTCATTAAACACCATTTCAAATACCCCAAGTAATACTTTAATAAATATACCTCTGAGATGCTTTCTATAAAAACCCATGGCATTTCTGGCTATTTGAGAAATTTCGCTGTAAGTGACAACTCTTCCTGTAAAACATGACGACTTTACTGTTTATGTGATATGGATCCATTTTAAATGTTTTTCCTAACCTTTCTAGCTATCTTTGCACCATTACTTCTTTTTCAAAACATTTTACTTAGGCCTAAAATGGCGGCCTGATTTTGGATAATAACCTGCTCGATAATAACCAATTATTCTTAACTAACACAAGCAAATCTTAACAACATGGATCTAAATGAAAGCAACGTTGGATCTACAATTCCCTAGGATGAACAAGATTAAGAAAGAACTTCTATTCAGAAAATAAAAGTTCCCGAGAAAGAATACTACTCACTAGAAAGCTCAAGCTAGCCTAGTAAATGAAAATCTTCCTACTTAACAGTCTCTTTTACTTGGGTGTAATAACCAAAATTATCTCTAGTAAAGTTTTTTAAAATCAAACTGATAAATAGTATCTTGCTTTCCATACCAGAGAGTCCCGTGTACAGTTAATTTCTAGGGAACAACAAAAAAATAACCTTAAACAATGAAAACAATTAGGCCCCTGAATTTTGAGTTGTTGCTACTGATTTGTATTATTTCTATTGGTCTATAAATGGGTAACCCCCACCTATTTGAAAATTTGGCAATAAAAAGCAGATAACGCTAAATTTTATAGATTCTATACTATTTTTTTCTTTTCACTTTTAGTTTAAAAAATTAGAATGGCTACTTTTAAGTGATAAAAGATGATTACTAATGTTAGAGAAAGTTATACCTGATTTCTAAAAAAGGTTTTCTTGCAAATATGCAGAAACTGAATTTCACAAAACACAAACGCTCTCTGATTCTTCCTACATAAGTGACAACTAAAATTCCTCTTCTGGGCTCCTTTTTCTTTTAAAATTGCTTAAGGATAAAGTGAATACTATCTAATTTACGATATAACAAATATTCTAATCATTGTTTTAATATCATAATTGAGAGATAAAAGTCCTTAAGCTCTAACATAAAACATAAATAAGAAGGTCTACATAAATCCAAAAGAATTCATATTAAATCAAGTGGCCATAATTTCCTGTCTTTCTAAAATAATCACTTTGACTCTGTAGACTATGTTTTCTATATACAGCTTAAACATAGCCCCGTCACATAATGATCATCATAGTAGAAAGTCTGTATGCAAAGTCTGTTTGTTTGTTTGTTTGTTTTTAGAGAGGAGAGAAGGGAGGGAGAAAGAAAGAGTGGGAGAGAAATATCGATGCATGCATGAGAGATACATCAACTAGTTGCCTCTTGCATGTCTCCAACTGGGGACCTGGACCACAACCCAGGCATGTGCCCTGAGTGAGAATCAAACCAGTGACCTTTTGGTTTGCAGGCTAGTGCACAATCCACTGAGCCACACCAGCCAGGGCTGTATGCAAAGTTTCTGTGCCAATATGTAAATTCTATCTTATGTCAAAAAAATTAAGATATTTAGATGCATTTTATTAAAGGGTTAAAAAAACTACTCAGGTCTGGCCAATTCACTAAAAGATCCTTCCACTTTCCTTAAATAACAAATGCAAAGTAGGCCTCCTGAAGAGACTCTGCAAGAAGCTTATACAAATAGAAGAGAGAAGATATTCAAAACACATGTGTAAAAAAGTAAGCACAGAAAGGACCAGGTGCATAATGGGGCACTAACTACAAGAGAATGTAACAAGTGTGATGCATATAGGGAACTATCATAACAGAAAACTCTGTTTTATAATGCTGTCGTTATGCAAAAATGATTACATATAATAAATATTTTAAAATATTTACTCAATAATAATTTTTTTGTATACTCTCAATATTTATTCATAGGGCACATTGGAAATATATCTGTTGGTTGACCAATATAAGATCATAAAAATACATTTCCTATTCAATATTGTTATAGCTACATACTCTAGGCAAAATCATTAGAAATCAATTCCTCTTGAGGACAAGAAATTCAAATGGAATGCAGAGCTGGAGTTGTGGGAGGAAAGCAATCTCCTTGCTTTAAGGATCTGCTCTTAAAATCCTAGCTTGCTTTGAAATATACAGAGCAAATGACAACCAGAACCTGATTACTTACAGACTAAGTATGTCCCCTGTAAACTAGTATGTCTTAGAGACATACTTTCTCTTTGTGAGTGGTCATCATCTTACTTCAGAGCCCAGATTAATCCCCAGTTCTTGGTTATGGAGAACACCAGACATCATTATTCTTTCCCACCAAGTTTTTCAACAGTTGGTCCCAGGACCAGCAGCATGGGCATCCCCAGGGAGCTGGTTAGAAGTACAGAATCAGGTCCCACCCCAGACCTGCTGAATCAGCATCTGCATTTTAACAAGACTCCTAGGTGGCTGATAAGCACTGCTCTACTAAACAGAACAGTGAAGTAAGATAGAAGACTCAAGTTTAAGCCGCAGACCCATGACTTAATAAATATTCAAGAGTAGGCAAGACAGAAATTTTTAGCCTTGGTTTCCTCAACTGGAGGGAATATACACTACAGGTAATACTACTCATTTTAGTGGGGGGCAGGGGTGAAGGTAGAAGACGGTATAGGGGACTATATGGTGATGAAAAAAGATAAAATAAAATTTTAAAAGTATTACTCATTTTATTTATATACATATCTACTAAAGAGAGTTGTTTCAGGAATAAAAAATGATAGCTGTTAAAGCTCTCTGTAAATTATAAAGCACTATACAATTATAAGGCATTCCTGTTAATCATAAATACAGCTTAATTATACCTGTCCTCGTTTGAGCTCTCGGACCATCAGAGGCATGTTATTAGATTATACTACATTATTAAGATAAAAGGTTCCTTTATGTGTCATAAACCTTTTAAGCCCATAATCACACTGTAGCTAAATCTTTGTTTTTATTAAAAACTAAATGCCAGCTAGGCCTCCTAAAAGAGACTCTATATATAGCATTGCTATTATCTTGCTCCAAACAGTTGATTTATTTTTACAGTCCATTCTTTTTGGGGGCTTTATTATAATTTCCAAGATAACAAACGAAGTGGTTAACCTACTGCCAAGCCTGAGAACTGAGCTGCCAGAGAAAAGGCTGCTTCTGCTTAAGCCCTTGGCTTTCCGGCCCATGAAGCAATAGCCTCTCTTCTCTGGAGCAGAGCGTGGCAATAAAGCTGTAGTTTACATGCAGTGTTTTACACGCTGTATTTTATGCTAAGGGAAGGAACCAGTATTCCAGCTTTCTTCCTAATACATGCTAATCTAAAACAAAGCCCATGAATCTTAAAAATGGAAAAATCCCTAAATTGCAACCATAGTATCTAACGTTTGCTATACCTTTTCCTTACATATCTAATGGATGCCAAGAAGCTTCTTATAATCAGGGCTTTGTTAACCAAAACTGGATGGCTTTAAAAAGGAAAGTCTACCTAATGGATTAACTTATTTATCCATGAAACTAAGTTTCTACTAAACTTGGAAAATTAATTAACACCATAAAATGCTAAAGTTGTTAGCTTTGTAAGATGCAACCTTAGACTGATTTTCAGCTGCTTACCCAAACCCTCTCTGAACCCAGAAAAACCAGGCTTCCCTCTCTTATCTGAGTTGGCTACACAGCCCCTGCTTCCAATGTCATCCTGAATGCCACGGGGACCCTTACTGAGGATGCAGACTCCATGCAGGGGAACAGAAAAGGATTAACACATGCAACTGTGCAGCAACACTTTTAGACAGTTTAACTTAAAAACAAAAAAAAAAAAAGAAAAGAAAAACGTCTGCCCAGCATGAGAACAACCCCCAGGTCAGCCCAAGAGCAGAGAATTAGTACTATCAGGTGATCAGAAACAAAACCAAGGCAAACACCCACCAAGTTCAATATGCAGAGTAATTATTACTAAAAGAACCACCACTGACGCATACTCAAAAACCACTATCAAGAGACAAGGCTACCAGAAAAGCTCCCACCTATAGCACTTGGTTTTGCCAGAAGATTGGACTTTAAGACATAAAAGGCACAAAATAGTACCTTTATGGACAGTTTTTCAGGCTAAGGTTACCAGGAGCTATAAGTTTGTTCTCCATTAAGAAAATGAGAGAATAGTGTGTAGTATCAGTGAGAGATGGATAGGCCATGTGGACATGTGCTCATCTGTGGGGAAGGTGTGAATACAAGCTCCCCTTTTCCTACTAGAAAATTCAGGATGGATTCCTACCAGTCTCTGCTGCTCCAAGAGAAGATCTGCTTCTTCCTTCTCCTTTTTGTACAGGATCTCCATTTCCTGTAACCTACGAGAGAAAAAAGAATACATGGTGAAATTACCAAGCTGTTTCATAAACATATATATGTTTAAAAGAAGTGATAGTCATGTGGGCCATATCATGTTTGTATATTACCTTTTCTCCATCTCCTGTTTCATATCAATCCCTTGTTTTTCCAGGAGCTCTCTCTGGGCAAATGTCCAGTCCACAGGTTCAGAGGGAGTCTCAGCAGAAGGAGTCTTCTCCCGCTCAGCCCGTGCTTGCTCCGGGTGGTTAAAACGAAACACATGGTTTTTACCCATGATGATACGGTTTCCTAGCACAAAAGAGAAATGGGGTTAAGAAAGCATTTAAAAAATGTACAGTATCTAGGTTAATGACCTCACTCTTTCTAATGCAAAAAGACAGTGTTTAGAATCACACTGTAGAACAGGAATCTAATGTTATCACTTTAACCTTTAAACAAAGATTCAAAAATTATGGAGTTGCTCACACAAGCTGTATGATCTTTGCTGAAAACTTCAAATCTGTCCCAGTCTCACCTGAGCGCAGCTGAACAGGCTGGGCCACCCTCTTGCCATTTACGTAGGTTTCTGAGCGTTCGCAGGGCTCTAGAGTCACAATAACTAAGAGAAACGCAAAATAATGTTAGCATCACAAACAACTGGAGCACAGTAAGGGAAAGCAGATGATGATGAAGATGCACAGTAGATCCCTGCAGCCAACCTAGTGCCTGAGCATCTATGTAACAGTTTACTTTAGGATTAACTGGGGCTGTGTTAAGATAAGACATTTAAATGAATTTGACAAACCTCAGAAGATACGAAATCTTAGTTTTGGTGATATCTGACAGTTGAGTCTATAAAACTGAAAACCATCAGAAATCTTAAATGCAAGATACAGGTCATAACTAGAAACTTAAAAGCAAAAGCTAACATTCTAATTAAGGACGGAATGAGTTATACAGCATAAAATACTATCAGATTGTTGTTTTGTTAATAACTTGGACAAAATACAAGATTGACTTTTTCTTCATTTTTTTAGATAAAAATAAATTCTACTGGGTTAAGACTAGAGGCCCTTCAAATCTCCCACTACCCAGGATATGCGTTTCCTTCTTACTTGTCTATCAAATAATTAACATTCAAGACCAAGCCTAATAGCCTATGTCCTGCTTAGTTCTTGGCAGTAACAAAGGGCTGCTTTTGTTGAGGTTATTTTCATGTAAAGTAGCTCTGTCTGTCCCTGCATTTATAAGCAGCCCCGGTTTCTCCATTTCCAAATATTAAACTGTATAAGAAAGTATCACTGAAAGAGTCAGGGAATACCAAGTCTTGTGGAATTCTCATAATATAGAATAAAAAGTTGTTGGAAAAGCTGAGCCAAGAACTCTCACCATCCCCACTGTTGTTTCTCTCACTCCGGAAGATACAATGCTCTTCTTTAATGTGAGCTCCACTCAGCACGATGTCCTGGCGCCGCTCAGCATCTGCTTGGCCAACCCTGAACACAGGGAAAGTGTTTCCCAGGGGAATTCAGACACAAAGAGCACTACAAACAACGACTCTCTTTCTCCCAAAGAATATTCTTTGGTATGTACAAAAAAGGTATCTTTTTTTTTTTTTAAATGAGAGGCTTTCAACTGTAAATTCTATTTTCATATATGGTCAACTTCCCTAGATCAGAGTAAGAAACCAAGGAACAATTATATACCAATGTAATTCACTCAGCATCATAAAAAGACACAAGTGAACTAATCTCCCTAATGAATTCGTGTTAAGATGTAAGAAGGAAAAAATTTTGCTTAGGGTCCTTTAGGGGAAAACTGCATGTTAACTGGTTTGGCTGGCTAAACACATCATTTGGAAAGAGAGGATAGTTTATAACTATTTCAGATGGGAAAAACAGCAAATCATTACAACAAATATTTTCAACAACTGACTTCCCTTTATTTACCCATCTAAGAGAAAAGAAAGCATTAAGTGACCACAAGATACAAATATACCTTGTAATTCCATCTTTGATGTAATAAAGCAGGCATTCTGACATCAGCGGGTCTTCATTGAGGTTAACAAGATGTGGGGTCTGAAAAAGGTTAGATAATCAGTCCAAGCAAGTGCCCTCAGAGAGCTGTGCCAACAGTAGGCTGATGGTGTCCTGGATTACCATCACTGGCTAGAACAGAGATGGCTGTCCTTCCTAGATGCAATGCCGTAATCAACAGAAAATACTCTGTTCAGGCCTTCCCGAACTCCACTAATACAGTTTATCTAAAAATGTGAGTTCTGAGATAAAGAACAAGATCCAGTTCTTGATAAAGTCAAAACATTCAGAACACAAAAGACAAATTAGAACAGGCCGATTCTCTGGATGGGTGATCGTAATTTTTATAAACACTAGGACAAAAGTCTTCAAGGGTAGCAAAATACGCCACCCCCAAAATAAGCCACTTTGACATATTGTTTGGAGCTGTAGGCACCTAAAAAACAGCCAGTGTGGAGGGAGGCTTTCCCTGCACAGACACAGACCCTCCGAGAGTGGCTCAGGGACCGTCAGCCCCTTCCAGGAGCTTCGTGACCAGGGACAGGTGGACTCCCATCACCGGAGAGGAGGTCAGAAGCCGACCCCACACCCAGATCGACTCTGCCACCGACTATCACCGCCCCCCCTCTCCCAAGGGCCCATCCATCTCCCTGAAAACTGCTTCCTCCCTCTTAGACACCATTTTTCTACTCCTCCTTTCTTACTAAATGGAACAACAAATCGATGTTTCTCTCTCTCTAAAAGCAATTTAAACATTTTTTTTTAGCCCTGGCTGGTGTAGCTCAGTGAATTGAGCGCGGGCTGGGAACCAGACGGTCCCAGTTCGATTCCCGGTCAGGGCACATGCCTGGGTTGTGGGCCAGGTCCCCGGTGAGGGCCATATGAGAGGCAACCATACATTGCTGTTTCTCCCTCTCTTTCTCCCTCCCTTCTCCTCTCTCTAAAAATAAATAAATAAAATATTAAAAAAAAAAAGTTTCTCTTAAAAAAAATAAAACAAAACATTTTTTTTAAAAAAAGGTAACATCTAAGTCTGAATGCTAAGCCACATCAGGGAGTTACTCATTTTTTTCTGGGTATCTCCCATGTGTACACATGAGGCAGACACGTTAATAAACTTCTCTTTGTTTGTCTCCTGTTATGCTTTCTGTCTTTTACTACACAGCTCTCAGCCAAGAACTCAGTAGGGTGGGGGAGATTATTTTTCCTCCCCTACAATTCCAATAAATAGTTAATTTTTCAGTGACTTTATAAAAATGTCCACACACACCCATCACTTCCCTCTGTAATTTTTATCAGTTCTTCCATGGTCCCAGTTATTGTCTTTAGTCCATTAGTCTTTACCTTAAAGAAAAGAATTACTAACATTCAATTAACACACATATCTTGTAAAAACACTCTTCATTTAAGTCTACTATTTCTAAAATCTCTTAAAAATAACCCACTGGAATCCAAAAATAAGTCACATGGTGCTGGGGTCAAAATCTACTCAAGATAATGTCATCAAATGTGAAAAAATGAGTGTCAGATGAGAGGGTAAAGAAAAGGGACCTCAAGAGACTATTAAAAAGAAATTAGAAAAACTTCTACATCTTCTCAACTAGCAACTGCCTCTGCAGTTTGAGAGCTTTGTTGGTTTGAAAAAGTCCAAGGCCTCTTTGGGCAGCACTCCTTAGAGCCACCATGACACCAGTCTAAGCAAAACAGGAATCTCTAAAACAGGTTTCTATTCTTTTCTTTTCTTGCCTTAAAAGAATCCACGCCCCCCCCTCCGGCCCCGGTTTTCAATCACACTGAGGTGTGACTGAAAATTAAAAATTGGATTTATTTAGGTTGAATGTGATTTTTTAAAGGTGTACAATGTGTCAATTTATATATGCACACATTGGGCAATGATTACCCTAATCAAGTTAACACATCAAAAATAGGTTCTAAAACTGAATTAGGATATGGTCAGTTTATTCAGGAAGTCTAGAAAGTTAAAGCAGGATGGGTAAAATGAAAGAAAAAGATCTGAAAACAGAGCTGCCAGTTTGGAATTCTGGCTGTTTACATCATAAAACTTGTTATATATATTTTTTTAAAGATATTATTTATTTATTTTTAGAGAGAGGGGAAGGGAGGGAGACAGAGAGGGAGAGAAACAGCAATGTATGGTTGCCTCTCACATGGCCCTCACTGGGGACCCGGCCTGCAACCCAGGCATGTGCCCTGACTGGGAATCGAACCGGGACCCTCTGGTTCCCAGCCCGCGCTCAATCCACTGAGCTACACCAACCAGGGCAAAACTTGTAATATTTTTTAAAAATTTTATTTATTTTTTATTTTTTAGAGAGGGGAAGTGAGAGAGAAAGAGAGGGAGAGAAACATCAGTATGTGGTTGCCTGTTGTGCACCCCCTACTGGGGACCTGGCCTGCAACCCAGGCATGTGCCCTAGACGGGGAATCAAACCGGCGACCCTTTGATTTGCAGGCCAGCACTCAACCACTGAGGCACATCAGCCAGGGCACAAAACTTAAGTTATTTATGATTGGTGTTAAATACCATATTTTTACAAGATGTTATATAAAAATTTCCCCCACAGTTCTTAACACTAAAAGATGTTATAAAATATCTTAAACACTATGATTATGTGTGTATATATTCAAATACATGCAAAAGCATAATCTAAATTCTATTAAACCCATAACTGCTACAATCTCTATAAATAGATTATATCTTATGTAATATATCTGAATAAATAATGTCGTACTGAAGGAAAAACCTTTAAACTGTGAAAATCACTGACCTTAGGCAATAAAACATATAAAATAGTTTTACTATTGTTCAAGTTTTACAACATATATCTAAAATTTCTTTAAATCAATCTTCTTTGTTGAAAAGAAAATACGGGAATTTATGAAAAAGTTATGTCAGAAACCTAATTAAAAGAATCCTAACAAAAACCATAGGAATATTTTATATTGCATAAAACAAAAGTACCAATTCCTACCCATTCTATGCTAACCTAGAGAAATCATTATCAGACCCTTATAAGAAGATGTTTACGCCTCAAAGAGCCAACGTGAGGTCATTTGCAGTGAAGGACAATTTATTATTGGTATGAAGTATGTGCTCTGTACATTAATATATGTTCTATTATTATATAACTAAGCACACAAAATAATCACATAATATTTTCCAGTACCTAACTAAGAAGCAACTTAGCAAAAAAAAAACCCCCAAAAACAAAACACAACAACAACAACAACAAAACAACACAAGAAAACCCCACACCTTACTATTCTGATTAACTAAAAGGTATCTACTAGTTCATAACTATGATTGTGTGAGTTGGAAGGTAACTGCTGGAGCCTTTTTGTGTTACCAAGAAAGGAGCAAAAGATACAAGGATGAGGACAGGAATTGTTTTGCTCAGTGCATGATTGTCTATAACAAACTGTAGGAGCAAACTGAAGCGGTTATTTTTCTAAACAGAACTGACCAGCTGAAATTGCTTAGAGAGAGTGATAAATCAGGGTTGCTGGCATCTGTGGGAAAATCTGCACAGACAGAGCAGCCAAGCTGAAGCAAGGTATGTGAGGTTAGACTGGGAATTTAAGAGAGATTAACAATGAAGACTAAACATACTGAACATACTGAATCCCGGCCAAAAGCTTACTGCCTTGGGTGTCACTTTGTAATCAGTAAACATGACAGGCTACCCTTGTACTGTCAGATAAAATCAGAAATATCTGAAATTAAGTAAGCCAATCTCAAGATTTAAAAAAAAAGGGGGATGAGGGGCCAGCCCAGAAAGACATGAAGTGCTCCAGTGATAAGACAAAGTAAAAGTGTTTCTGTTTGCTTGAGTTTTGCATTATTTCCTACCTTTTTAGGTGAGAAAACCCCCAGAGTTCCTCCATCTTCCCGAATGGCAACTCCCATCTCAGCCAACAAGGCCTCTCTAGAAAAAGCAACAATCACATCAGAATACCCATACCAAAATGTTGATTAAATCAGTCTGACATTTATTGAAAAATAAAGCAGAGCAAAAAAAAATTGTCCATATTTAAAGTCAAAATCTACTTATGCTGTCATTAGAAAAATTATTTTTAAGAGAAAAAGCACATTCAAAATAAATTATATTCCTATGTTAGGTGAAGTTATATTTACCTAAATAAGAACTTTGTCTCATCTGACTTTGGAGGCAGACAATAAATCATAATAATGTCTATTTACAAAAAAAGAAGGAAGGGATATTCCTTTAGGTTCTACATAAAACTCAACTTTTTCCTTAAAATCTAAGTAAGGAATCAGAAAGTAACTTTGATAGATGGAATATTGGCTATAAGTGTGAGTCTTCTCAATTATGTTCCCATGCCCAGCGTAATATTGGTTCAACAATTCTATCTTAAAATCTCTATAATTAATAAGAAAGTTCTGTTTGATACATTTACTGTATCAATACACTGGAAATCACTTCTGCTTCATTTCTATGAAGAGAAATGTGAGAAACCAATATTTCAAAAGTGAATATTTATTCCAATAGCAAAAGTATTATTTTGAGTTATGCTCACATTCAGGGTAGAGAGAGAACAGGGAATTTAAAAGTTTGCAACTCAAACTACTTCATTTCTTACCAAAGAGATTCTAGAAAACTTTGAAAGACAATAATCAGAAAAGATTTTTAAATCTGGGCCTTTATCAAAGGCAGTCTTTCTGCAAATAAAAAACTCTATCCCTCAGTACCTCCCATTTTTTCATAGCTTTTTCAAAATGGAGGGAGGGAGGCAGGGAGACAGGGAGAAAAAAGGAGAGAGAGAACCATCCATGTGGGAGAGAAACAGAGAGAAATATCGATCGGTTGCCTCCCATATGTGCCCTGACTGGGATTGAACCTGCAACCTGAGTATGTGTTCTGACCAGGGAAATCAAATCCACTACCTTTCGGTCTACAGGACGATGCTCCAACCAACGGAGCCACACCAGCCAGGGTGAAGGTTCTTTGTTTTTAACTTTTATTTTATCATTTCTACTATAAAAATCATCCAAATTCTCTAGAAAATTCAGAAATATTCCCAGAGTTTAACCTCCTAACCTCTCCATTCTGATGGCTTCTGTTTTACGCAGCTTCTCTTCCCAGGTTTCATTCAACTCAGCAATGATCTTCTCTGATTCCTACGGGAGGAAGTCCACAGTTAAAGTAGCAAACAGTCTCATAATTAAATATGGCATGTCTAGGAAAGTCAGCAAGCAGCAGATGATGTCCTTTGAGAACATGAGGCAGAATCTAATATGATGAGTTTTTTTCCCCCTTTCTTAATATGTAAAGAAAGAATCATAAAGACTAGGCCTAACACTAAATCAATCCCAGCTATATTAATTTTAAGTTCTAATAAAAATACCTTAATAGTGTGTGTGCGTGCAGGAGAAAGGATAATATTAACACCCCAAAATGCAAGGCACAATTTCTGACATCCATGTCACTACAATTTTGCCATAACTCTAAGGGGTTCAGAACATGCTCCCCCAAAACACGATGCCTTGGCACACTAAATATTTTAAGCTCAAGTAATTTGCAAAATGATATGTGCAGGAAGGACTCTCATCTCCTCCTGAAGCAGGTTATTAGAGCCTCAGGAGAGGTGCCCTCTGTATGCCTGGAAGAAAGTAGTATCCACACCTCTCAAGATGGACAAACGCCAAGAGAAATCTTAACAAATAGGCCTGGATAAGTTTCCCCCAGTTTACTATTCTTAGTTCACACCCCTTTTGCCCCACAGGATTTTTGCACAACTTTTCACTCTTCATCAAACTTAATGCTCAGGTTTAACACTTCTTATGAAGATTCCTGTGTCATGTCAAACTTTTATGAAATAAATTTATATGCTTTTCATTATTAATCTGCCTTTTGTTACAGGGGCCACAGATAAGAACCTGGAAGGGTAGAAGGAAAAATATTGTTCCTCTCTTACAATACAATACTTTCTGAACACAAGCCAATTCATTCTGCCACTGAAGTGATAATTTCACAATTTCTTGCCGAGTGTTTATTGTATGCCAAAAAATAAGAAATAAAACATCTTTCCTGCTCTCAAGGAGTTTACTATATACCAGAGAGAGAAATAACTGGTGAGTTATATGCCCATTATATGCCAAGCCCTATTTTATGCAACAAAAGGTATGGCAGGGAACAAAATTCCTGCCTTCATGAGACTTACATTCTAGTAAAGAGACTCAAATAATCAATCATAATTAATAAGTCAAGTACATAGTATGGCAAATAGTAATAAGTGCTCTGGAGAAAAATAAAGCAAAGGAAGAAAAGAATGCTGGGGAGGGGTCGTGAGGGAGCAACGTGGAGCAGGGTCGCCGCCACAGGGCTCGCTGACAAGGTTCTATGTGAGCAGGAGCTTCTACACGAGTATGTGAGGGAATAGGCAGGGAATGCCTGGAATTTTCCAGGAACAGCAACAGTACAGCTGGAGCAACATGTTTGAGAATTGTGAGTAGGTATGTTACTCCCTCACCAAAAAACAAAACAACAAAAAACCCTGCAACAGAAGAGAACAGTGTGATAAGTGCTAGAAGTGAAGTGTTCAAAGGTAGCTGGAGTGTGGGTGAGTCAGGGCTGAGTGATGCTCATGCCGATGAATGAAGAAGGCCAAGTAGGAACTGACTAATGCAGGGAGAGGGAGAACCAAAACAGGAGATGAGCATATGCAAAAAGCAGAATATGCCAGGCATGGAGACAAAATGAGAAAGTTAGATGATGATTACAATGCTGTGATAATAATAATGATGATGATAGTGATAGTGATTAAGGATAAAAAGATTTAACAGGGACTTCTAGCCAAGATGGAAGCATAGGTAGATACACTTTACCTCCTTGCACAATCAAAAGAAGGACAACAAATTTGAAAACAAAAAACCCCCAGAACTGCCAGAAAATCGAACTATATGGAAGTCCAACAACCAAGGAGTTAAAGAAGAAACATTCATCCAGAACGGTAGGAGGGGTAGAGACAGGCAGCTGGGGCAGAGAGGACTCACAGCAACGCTGTGGCTGGAGGACAGGGGCAGGCAAGGTGGCAGCTGGCGGACCAGGCAGTCCCACATTTGCGTGCTGATAAACCTGGAGGAACAACTGGGGAGCAAGACAGACAGACTGCACAACCCAGGGTTCCACAGAGGGGAAGTAAAGCCTCAAAACCTCTGGCTATAAAACCTGTGGGGGATGAAGCGGCAGGAGAAACTCCTAGTCTCACAGGAGAGTCTGCTGGAGAGACCCAAAGGGTCCTAGAACAAACACAAAACCGCCAACCCTGGAATCAGCGCCAGAAGGGCCCAATTTGCTTACAGGTAGTGGGGGAAGTGACTGAAAGCTAGTCCAGAGCTGAGCAAGTGGCATTATTCCCTCTCTGACCCCTACCCCACAGATAGAGCCACAACGCAGCAACATGGGTTGCCCCACCCTGGTGAACACCTAAGGCTCCACCCCTTACACTGTAACAGGCACACAGAGACAAAAAAAATATGGCCCAAATGAAAGAACAGATCAAAGCTCCAGAAAAAAATAGAACTAAGCAATGAAAAGAGCGCCAACCTATCAGATGCAGAGTTCCAAACATTGGTAATCAGGATGCTCACAGAAATGGTTGAGTATGGTCACAAAATAGAGGAAGAAGTAAAGGCTATGCAAAGTGAATTAAAGAAAAATGTGCAGGCAACCAACAGTGAAGGGAAGGAAACCAGGATTCAAATCAACGGTTTGGAGCAAAAGGGAGAAATAGACATTCACAACCAGAACAAAATGAAGAAACAAGAAAAAAAAAAAAAAAATGAGGCTCTCCTAAGGAACCTCCAGGACAACTTTAAATGTTCCAGCATCCGAATCATAAGGGTGCCAGGAGAAGAGGAAGAGCAAGAAATGGAAAACGTTTTTTTTTTTAATTTTTAAAAAATTTTTTTAAAAAATTTATTTATTTTAGAGAGAGGAAGGGAGGGAGACAGAGAAGGAGAGAAACAGCAATGTATGGTTGCCTCTCACATGGCCCTCACTGGGGACCTGGCCTGCAACCCAGGCATGTGCCCTGACGGGGAATTGAACCGGGACCCTCTGGTTCCCAGCCTGCGCTCAATCCACTGAGCTACACCAGCCAGGGCGGAAAACTTATTTAAAAACATAATGAAGGAGAACTTCCCCAATCTGGCAAAGGAAATAGACTTCCAGGAAGTCCAGGAAACTCAGAGAGTCCCAAAAAAGTTGGACCCAAGGAAGCACACACCAAGGCACATCATCATTACATTACCCCAGATAAAGAGAAGGAGAGAATCTTAAAAGGATCAAGAGAAAAGGAGACAGTTACCTACAAAGGAGTTCCCACAAAACTATCAGCTGATTTCTCAAAAGAAAGCTTGCAGGCAAGAAGGAGCTGGAAAGAAGTATTCCAGGTCATGAAAGGCAAGTACCTATATCCAAGATTACTCTGTCCAGCAAAGCTATCATTAAGAATGGAAGGGCAGATAAGGTGCTTCCCAGATAAGGTCAAGTTAAAGGAGTTCATCATCACAAAGCCCCTATTATGTGAAATGTTAAAGGGACTTATATAAGAAAAAGATGATAAAAAATGTGAACAGTAAAATGACAACAAACTTACAACTATTAACAACGGAACCTAAAAAAACAAATAAACAAACTAGGCAAACAACTAGAATAGGAACAGAATCACAGAAATGGAGATCACATGGAAGTTTTTCAGTGGGGACAGGGAGGAGGGGGAATGGGGGAAAAGGTACAGAGAATAAGAAGCATAAATGGGCCCTGGCTGGTGTAGCTCAGGGGATTGAGCACGGACTGCAAACCAAAGGGTCGCCGGTTTAATTCCCGGTCAGGGTACATGCCTGGGTTGCGGGTCCCCAGTGGGGGCCACACGAGAGGCAACCACACATTGATGTTTCTCTCCCTCTCTTCCCTTCTGTCTAAAAATAAATAAATAAAACCTTTTTTAAAAAAAGAAGCATACTTGGTAGGTACAAAGTAGAGGGACGTTAAGAACAGTATGGGAAATGGAGAAGCCAAGGAACTTATATGTACGACCCATGGACATGAACTAAGGTGGGAGAATGCTGATGGAAGGGAGGTACAGGGTAGAGGGGAATAAAGGGGAGAAAAAAAAGGGACAGCTGTAATAGCATAATGCATAAAATAAAATTAAAAAAAAAAAAAAAAAAAAAAAAAAAAAAAAAAAAAAAAAAAAAAAAAGACTTAAGCTCTGGCAGGTATAGGTCAGTGAACTGAGCACAGGTCTGTGAACCAAAAGGTCTCTGGTTCGATTCCCAATCAGGGCACATGCATAGGTTGTGGGCCAGGTCCCCAGTAGGGGACACATGAGAGGCAACCACACATTGATGTTTCTCTCCCTCTCTTTCTCCCTTCCTACCCTTCTCTCTAAAAATAAATAAATAAAATCTTAAAAAAAAAAAAAGACTTAAAAGTTCAAAAAATAGTATGATTCACTTAACTGGCTATTTTGTAAAAGCCTCTCAGATTTCAAAACATAATTACATAGAAATAAACTGTGAATATGTAATACCATAAACCTAGCTGTCTGGCATTTCACGGGAGCATGTAAAAGAGCCGAGGCAGCAGCTGCAAAAGTGAAGGAGTACCGAAGTCAGGAAAAACAAACTGGAGAGCACAACTCTAACAGCATAGTGTTAAATGCAAGTGCAAGGGACTGTGAAGTGGCAAGTACAAGATAAGCTGGCACCATAACCTATATGACATTAAGGCTTATTAATGACGGCCGGGTAGAAACCGTTAATAGTCTCAAAACGACAACTCTGAAAACAAAGAAACAGAATATGATGCCACTGACCAAACCAGAGCAGTTATCCTAGTGCTTATTAAACACAGTGTGGCCCACAAGCCACTGATGCTCATTATGGAATACAAAGTGACCCATGAGATACCTAAAATACATATTTTTTTGTGGTTGGTTTTCAGAAAAAGATGATGTCAGGGTACAGATTTGTCTGGCTGTATTAATGGAATCTATTTTGGGGCAACTGTAAACTCACTCTAAGGAAGCAAAGATATTGTCTAGGAATCCTTTTACCATTTTGCTGCCAACTCTAATGTGGCATCAATAATTTTACTTCACACCTGGAGGGTAAATCAGAATATGGTATCTTTGTAGAAAAGAGATTTAATTGAATAAGCTGAGTAAGATACTGCTTTTATTTTTCAATATGCTTCAAGTCGAAATGTTTATATTGTTTAGAAAGCTGTTTTTAAAAACTCTGAAGAAAAATTAGGGAAAATGATGTTGAGTATCATATTAGCAAAACTTGAGTGCTAGAAAAAGCCTGGGAAAACCATTTATTCCAGAACCATTCTAGGGATAAAGAAATTGAGGACAAGAGAAAGTAAGCAATTAACCTGCGGCCACACTTCTTCCTGAGCCAGGTCTAGAACTGGGTTTCCTAACTCTCAGTGTTTTTCTTCAAGTAAAGCAGAATTGGTAGGCTTTAAAGAAAATATTCTACAAAAAAGCTCACTATAAATGAGGAAAAAGTGAAGAATATTCTTTCTCCAAGCCTGAACAACAAACTCAGTACAAATACGGCAGAGATACCAACAGGGCGACGGCTTTGGTCTCCCCGTCACGTAGGCACTCCGCAGGCAGGCCCACACGCTGGCGCCCAGGCTGCCCATAACCCCAAACGAGGATTCATGTTTAAGAACTGAGGAGCCGAGAAGACAAAATCTTTAAAGAATCCTTCCTTCCTGCAGGTACTCACATAGAAAAATTCTGAAAAGCAGAGTGACATCAGAAACCTTTTATAAGCTCCAAGGAATGTTGGGCTAAGGTGTCATTCAACTTCAGTCTCACATCATATATGTCTAGCTGTTTATGCAGCACTGGTTAATAATTGTTTATGCAGCTAAACACAATTTAATCTCTTCCATGATTCAGTTATGATGGCAGAGAAACCCACAAAACAAGTAAGAAAAATTTCCATGAAAAAAAAAATCGTAGTTTAAATTGTGATACTTAAAAGTTAAGTGCTTATACATGGAACATTCCTGAAAGCCATCAGATGGCCAAGGTTTTACTGTACTGAACATAGCATGCTTCATGACTGAGTTCCAAGTGTGGGGCCCTTGGACTCCCTAGCAGAGCATTTGCCCTTGTGAGCTTCTGCAATGGATATTTGTGGATATTTATAGTCTAGGCCTAAGCAATGGCACTCACGGTGCTGACTTTGATGCTTGACTAATAAACAAACACCAGAGCCACCACACAATGGCTATAGCTACATACTTTAAAATTTACTGAATGGGAATCTAAATCAAAGGTACATACATTCCAACTCAGTCTGAATTGCAACTAAAGACTGAAAGCATGTCATTCTGTTTTGCCAGAGAGGTTTATGAAGGGCTCAAAATAATTATGATGGGGTAACACGGATGGACCCCTTCCATATGAAAACAGACTACTCAGTAAACAAAGCAGGAGCAACATCCTATGTAAAAGCATACTACTATACCAACTGATCATTTTTTTAAAATCAAAAAGAGAAGCAAAGCGAAATAAAATGTTGGGAAAATGAACTGTTTACCATCACAGTATTTTTCCCACAGTGTCATGTCTTAGGAACGCAGTTACTTCACACTCAACAATGAAATAACCAAAACCAAAAAATTCTCAAGGATTTCTATCACGTAACAACTGCCTTGCTGTGGATGCAAGATGTTATCTGCCAGCAGCATTAAAATGCAGGTCTGCCAAATGGAATTCTCACCAGTCACAAAATAAGAGCAGAACCAAGGCGCTTATGCTTCACTGAACTACCATGCCGCATGAAAAACTCAAGATTCAACGCAAAGAAGCTGTTTTCTAAAGGTAGGGAAAATAAAAGATTTCATTTATGTTGGCTTAAAGGAGAATTAAAACAGAGAAATGAACAATATTACTTTCTGATGAAAATAATAGTTTTATTTTGTTTTTGGTGGAAAGCAGGGAGGCTGGGGGGAGGGTATGCTGAATAATGGCAGCGTTATTCCCTAGAATCTGTTTGGAAGACAGTGGATGACCTAATTCTTCAGAGTCTGGTTAATGTCTTGACTCCTAACATTCAACGTTATTTTCAGTTGGACCCACTTGGCAGTTAGGAAGAATTTTCTCTTTATACCAAGATGTATGTTAAAGGAAAGTACTATCTCATTTGTACACTAAGGCTTTAATAAGCAAATAGTAAGATTCAAAATCCCCAAATAAAAAGAACATTTTATATTAAATAGTAAGTGGGAGATTTCCTTTTTCCTTCCCAAAGAGCATCAGTAACAACTTTGTCACTGATTCCTCTGTGATAAAATACATGAATAAAGCCTTCCTGCCCAGAGCTTCACTAGTGTCTTTAGTAAAATTTCAAAGTCAATTTTATATCAGCAGAAATTACCCTTCAATTTGCAACATGAAAGGATTTCTCACTCCCTCTCGCTTTGCCAGGTATTTCAGAACTTCAGCCACATTCCATTAACATGCTCTGGAGGAAGATACAAGATCATTCCTTTGGTTTCCAAAGCACCTTATTTTAGGAGTAAAATGCCAAGGGAAAAGGTAGGCTGATTAAGAAAATCTTTCTCAGCCTCATCTGAAAAATGAAAGTATTTGCCATCTTCAGTTGTCAAGCTGAATTCCTTTTAGTGGTGAAAAGGTGCAGCATTTCCAATTGTTAATCTGTCAAAGTGTGTCGCTTCTCCCCCTCGCTCCCTAAATGAGCAGCAGTCGTGGATGCAAAGAGGACTGTCAGGTTGGCAGCAGGATGACAGCTTCCCAGCTCCTTACAGAGTGTCTTTCCCTCCTTGTTTTCCCTACCCCGGCACTCTTGAACACAAAGGCCAAAAGATATGGATCAAACTAACATTCTGGATGACAAGCAAGGAAAAGAAAAAGCATCTGTGATGCTGTCACAGTGACTTGATGCATGGCACCACAGGTAACAACTGTCTGCTCTCACTGTAGTCACTGAGGGGGAAGGAAGAACCTATGAGTCAGAAGGCTTTGCTGTTCCTGACTTCCACATGGAGAGGCAGGAAAGGCCCTGACTGAGCCAGCAACAGGCTGGGAAAGCAAAGCTGGGTGCCACGTCAGGTGACCCGTACACGCAGGACTGAAGTGCGCAGTGCTAAGGCCTCTGACCCCACATGTACCCCTACACGGGAGGAGGCAGGCCTTCCACGACAGTGACGGCAAGGTTCCAAGGCTTTCCATGGACTTCCAAAAGATGCCACTTCACGTGTCTCAGAATAAACTTGGTATAACTATTCGAATGTTCAAACTGTCTTTTGATTGTGTATTTATTTTACTAAATACATGCATGGCTCTACATAAAATTCCTCCAATGAAACCAAATGTTTTCAACTAGATTTCTAACTAAACAATTTCTTTTCTTTTTTTTATCCACACCCGAGGACATTTTTCATTGCTTTTAGAGAGAGAGGAAAGGACAGAAGAAGGAAGAGAGAGAAACATCAATGCAAGAGAGAAGCATCAACTCGTTGCCTTCCCGTATGTGCCTGGACCGGGGATCAAACCCACAGCCTAAGTATGTGCCCTGACAGAAAATCAAACTGGCAACCTTTCAGTTATGGGACGATCCTCCAACCAACTGAGCCACACTGGCCGGAGTTCTAACTAAACAACTTCACTGTGACTTATTTATAAACCACCTCAGAACTAATGAACATATCTACTTATCAGTTACTTGGTGTGGCCAACCTATGCATCTCTCTCACTCTGCCTGGCCATGTCAGACTTAAGCATCCTGGTGAAAAGAAATTAATTATCTCACAAAGCAGCAAATTTCACTTTGAGGACAACTCTAAAAGTTAGAAAGTTCTTCTATATGCTGAACCAAAATCTCAGTGATTTTTAGTCCTAATTCTGCCTTGTGAAACTACACGGAATACCTTTAATTCAGTATGAATTATTAACTTACCTTTAGACGTTCGATGGCCTCCTCTCCTCCTGGTGTAGACATGATCCTCTCCTGAATACTGGTCACAGATGTTAAGCCCACCTGACTATTGAGTGAGCAGGAAGATGAAGATGAAGTAAGGGACCCCATGGATGCTGTGGAAAAATTGCCAGGGCGTTGATTCTCAGAGGCTAGCAAGTACCTATGCTTATTGTTCTGAAAATCTTTCAGATCTGGGAGACAGAAGGGAAGGCAGAAAAAGTGGAAAGGAGGGAAAGAAACAGAGAAGGAAAAAGACAGGAAGGAACACCAGTGTGAGAAAGGAAAGCATTAAAGTGCCAAGACAAAGACATGTTATAGAACAAAGACAAGCTGTAGCTGTTCTGGATGGCAGTTCTAAAACGTGTCTGTCTTTAATGCTGGCACCCTAGAGGCTGAGAACCAACTGTGAATTTAGAACCTAAAAACTGCCACACAGGTGAATGTTGTTGTGCTTGGGAGGGGGTAACCAGGGCCTCGAAGGATAAGGCGTAGGCACCCTCCCTAAGCAGCTCTGCTACGTCCCTCTACCCCTTCTGTGGCTCCAAACCCACAATGCCTTAGGTTTACACTGCTCTCAAACACCAGCAGTTTATCACAGCAAGAGAAGAAAAATGACCACTTATTTATCAAGAATAGTACATATCAGCCTGGCCCAGTGTTTTATAAGATTCAGCAAAAATTCCCCCAAAATGTTAGTTAAAACAAAAATCTGAGCACTTAGTAGTATACTTTGTTAAGCAACATTCCTACTATGCTAGAATTGTTTAAATATACCTTTTTTTTTTTAAAGGAGAGTAATTACAGAAATGACAGAAACTTTGTATAATTCCTAGTTAAGAACTTGGGGCCAACTGCTTGCCTCAACAGGGAAGAACGATTAGCAAATGAATTAATCTGGTGTCGTTTACATTCGTCTATTGAAGCAAAGCCAAAATTAAGGCTGAGTGTTTGCTGAGTGCGGCTCTTACTTTTCCTAACAGTGTGACCATGAGTCATCGGTAAGCCAAGTCCTAGCACGAAATGCAAGTTGTAGGGCACACTCTCATTTACTAAGATCTGCAACAGAGGTGCAGATTTTGTTTTTCAACTTTGTACTTTCCTTCATTAATCATCCTTCTCAAATAAACACCAGAGAAAAACCATAGTTATTACTGCATTCCTACTTTAAAATCAGCTCATTTTTAAATTTGAGAATCTGTATTGCCTGAAATTCATATAAAAACTAAGTTTTCCTTAAAGGATGCGGATCAATACAAAGAGTCAGAAAAAATAATAGCGCTCTCTGGCCTACTCATCTGTAATTAATCAAAGCCAGTCCTTGAAGCCCCTTAAAACTAGTGGTTGCTTCAAGACAGTTTGAAAACCACCATCTGCAAATATAGAACATAGGAAAATAAGCAAGTTTTAAAAGGAAGCTAGAAACTGGAGCAAAAAATTAGCTACCAGGTGATGGCGGCAAGGTGGGAAAGAACAGAAGGATGGAGATAGAAGGCCCAACTAACACATGCAAGCCCTAAAAGGAATTAAGGGTAGTTGATCAAAATGAAAACTCAGAAGTGGTCAGGGCTGCTTTCCTGCACGATACAGAATTAAAACTGAAGTCATGCATAGCTTTCAGGGAGATGCCACAGCTGCTCAGGAAAGAGGGAGGCGATAAGCTGGAAGCAGCACCTCCTGCAGCACAAAAGCAAGAGTAAGACAGTGCCTTTCCCACACCAGTGTCGCTCAGCTTTGGAAATCTCAGACAGAGCCGTTCCAGTCCAAGAGTCACTCTGCATTAGCATGTCTTAGCGTCCTCCAGGCCTAACTCCACCACAGCAGCCAGGGTTACATTTGGTTTCTCTTATGTTTTCCTCATA
The DNA here is from genome assembly GCA_004026765.1 of Micronycteris hirsuta. Taxonomy (NCBI): domain Eukaryota; kingdom Metazoa; phylum Chordata; class Mammalia; order Chiroptera; family Phyllostomidae; genus Micronycteris; species Micronycteris hirsuta. The sequence goes on from PVJI01003030.1 coordinate 112,076, forward strand.
TTTTGTCAAGCCAACAAATCAATAAAAATAAAAAACTTAACCCACCCCAAAAATCAATATTTTTCATTTCTTGTAAGATAACAACTGCTTGATAAATTATCTTAAAAGGGTAGAAATTATATCACCAACTTAGTAATACATATGGAAAGATTAATGTGTGATCCTTTATAAAAAGTCTTCATTTTAAGCACAAATTTTATTCACTTAAGTATTTAAAAATTTAATTTGTAATTCATGAAAATAAAATGTTTACCTAACTATCAAGTAAACTGAGGGCCATGATACAAACAACACCAACCGAACCTAAGAACAGTATGAGTGCTAACCTAACATTCACAAAGCAGCTCAGTCACAATCTTACCAACTGGAGTGATTGTTTTTCATTAATAACACTAAGGCTCAGAATTACCCAGCTAATTAAAAAGGATTTTGCTATTAAATAATGAGACTTGTAGGACCTTAAGAGCAAAAAAAGTATAATAATGATTAAAAGCTAGGGCTCTGACTTACACTACCCAACCTGACCACACAGAAACCATGGGATCTCAACAGCCAACTACCTACTCCTACTACCTGTGTCCTTATTGGTAAAATTGGCAAAATAAAACTTTTTGAGTCATTGACAGGATTAAATGAGATAATATATCCAAGGTACTAGATTGTGAACTGCTGTTATCATCATTTGTGACCTTGGATTCAGTTTAATCAGATAAGTAGAAAAACTGAAGAGTAGATACAGTGAGACTCTTAAGCCTCTTGACGTTATTCAAGACCAAACTGAAATTCAGCGAAGATTTCTTTACTAAATGTGGAAGAGTAAAAATAGGAACATTTCTGAATCTACATACAGTATGCTCTGTCTGGGATTTCACTGTCAGAACTGCTGGCATGCAAAGCTCATTTTAAGGCTAATCCAGCAGAGGCAGATTAGCAAATCAGAGTACTGGAAATGACCAATACATGAAATACACACATTTGCCTCCACTTCCAGAGTAATCATCAATCAATGGATCAACTGAAGGTAAGCAGGAGGAAAAATACAAGAAGGGTCAAAGTTCAGGTTCAGCAGTGACACAAAAAAGGAACAGAGCAGTATTTTGGCATTTGGGGAGATGAAAATATTAACACTTAGAATATATTATCATTTTATAAACTGTAATCATCTAAAATCAAGTGCTGACAAGACAAACTAAACTAGAAAACCAAAAGTGGCCTTAAAAATCTTATTAGAATTCTAAATAATATATTAATTTTACAATGAAAAAAACATACATATGCTGCATTAAATAAAGCCAATACTATTCTATCTGAATAATCTAGCTAATTTACTTAAGAGAACTTCTGATTAGACAATATGCCTAATCAGACATAAGTAGATTCATTTTAAGACACATTGTAAGATAATATTCTCTGAAAGCCTAATTCTTGAACTTGAGAGGAAATGGGTATTTTCCTCTTTGTATGTTCATAGGGATCAGGTTGGGGGGCATTCACACATATGTCACTACTACTACATTAATCCAGAGAAATCCAGATTACAAAAACAAAAATTTCAAGTACCATTTTTATGAAGTGATTAGTTTCTCAGTGAGAATAAGCTTAACATTCCAAATAAACTTCACTGCTGACCTACTCTAACAGAAATCTAATAAAAATACAAATGGTGATATATTCATGAAAAATTAATTTCATAAGTTCAAATGGATATCCTGGAGCATAGTATATAAAAAAATCCTGACATCATTTTCATTGGTTTTTTTAAGAAGAAGAAAAAATACCCCTTTTACTATCATCTAGCTTCAAGTTCCTTAAATCTAATTTTAAATATAAGAACCCTGAAGAGGAGAGGATTCAATTTTGAACTGCTCCTGAATTCACTTACTATCAATGATATCTCCCAGTCCCTGAGCACGAAGAAGGTCCTTCAGTCGCGTCACCTCCTCCTTTAATTCACGGACAAGCTTGGCATTGGGGTCCTCATTAATAACAGCATTGCATTTAATTTGTTTTGCACGATCTGCATATCTAGATCCAAAAAGATTCATTTTTGCCATTACTCAGATGCTCTACTCCTCGTAAGTAACGTACCATTATTTCTAAAGCAAACAGCTTGAGTATTCACACATATGTATCCGTAACAACACAGTTGTATAAAGCTTTATAGTACCTTATGAAGATGAAGAAAAAGGTGCAGATGAATTTAAGTGATTTAGTCAAGCTCACAAAGGAAATAAATACCAGAGAAAGGAATCAAACTCAAAAGTGATTTGTAAGACTATATAATATTCCTTTCAGCGTATTAAAAGCATCTTTAATAAGAGAAGAGTAGAATGTTTGGGTTTAAAATAATAAAACCTATTCATGTATAGAAATATTCTATTAGTACACTGTCAACTAATTCTTTTTAATTCTACCTGTACTCATAATTATATTACTTTTTATGACTGGAGCATTTCTATAATGGCAAACACCACAAGAGACACTTCTTTTTATAGAAATGAATAGTTTTAAGAAATTCTCACTATTACCTAGAAGTTATCCCCAAAATCTCACTTGAACAATTTCAATACCTTTCCCATGAAAAAGTCCCTGACTTTCCCAATGAAAGTGAAAACCATAAACAGGTCAATTCTATTATAATAAGAATCCCTTCCCACCCCCCACCCCCACAATTTTCTCTGTTATGAGAGGACTGGATCATCACTAACACAAACGACTACCCATACAGCATAAGAAAATACATGGCCTAACAAAACGACTTAACGCGGCATTGTGTTCTATTTAGCTGTTGAGACCAAACTGGAGTACCTCAGAGTGCTCAGAGTTTCATCGTAGTTGATATCTGCTGGGCTCAGAGCAGCAACCATTGCAGTCCGAGAATTGCCACCTAAAAAGATGAATCGTGATTATTTCAAATCATACTCATTTTAGAAAAGTTTTGTTGAATGTGTCAGACCAGACAGCACAACCTCAGATCCTAAGACTTATTCAAAAGTCAACAAATTTCTTGAATGTCCTCATGTCAGGCACTGTACTCAAAACCCTGGTGTCTGGATCGGCCCTATTTCCCTCTTCCCACACCAATCCAGACCTACAGGCCAGTCTCAGCCTCTTCCTTCCATCAGCAATGTCTGACGTAGCCGATCACACCCTCCTCATCATCAGGGAGGGAACGGAGCTATAGAAACAGTGAATGAAGGTCCAAAAACATCAGCAAAATTAGGAAGGGTTAGTCACATCTGATTATGTGTGCCTCAAAGGTGCATAGAGTTCTCAAAGAGGAAGAAAGAGCAACAGTCTGAGGCAGGTGTGTGGTCAGGAAGACAACTACTCCACAGTTCCTGTCCTGAAGTCAACAACATAGGGGAGAAAACCCTGTTTAAATAAAGGTGTACAACTCCAACCAGCTTAAATCAAAAAGATAATTACACACCAGTGGTCAACATACCTAGATTTTCTCGAAGGAGCCAAGTAAGTACAGAATCCCTGTAGGGAATAAAATCGGTTTTCTTCTTCTTCTTACTCTATGAAACAGAAAGAAATGGTCTTAGTGTTGTTAAGGAGAAAAAATTCACATCAAAGGCAAACCAGCCTAAAATCCCCAAGTAAATTCAATTACAGTAGAACCCTCACTGTAGAAATTTAATACTCACAGCTTCAATTCTTCCCAATACCCAAAGCTCATGCAGTAAAGTAATTGTTTCTCTTTATACTTTATTTTGAAAAATGTGTAACATATACACAATAGTTCAGGGAGTAGTATAATGAGGTACCATATATCCATCATGCAGCTCCAACTATTTTCAATATTTTGCCAATCATGTTTCAATTATCCCTCAAACACTTTTCCACACTTTTTATTCCCAAACCATTCTGGAGTAAACTGCAGACATCATGCCCTTCTAATCACTAAACCCTCGGCAGATGAGGACAGTCTCTTACACACAGTTAAAAGGCCAAATTAAGGAAACATAATAAATACTACTATCTAGCATTCTGTCCATATCATGTCTTTATAACTTGTAGTGTTTTAAAAAAACCTAATGCTTCACCTATAAATACTTCAGGTACATACCTGTAACAGAGAAGGACTTTTTAAAAACCACAACTGTATGACTATTACACACTTAACAAAATTAACAGTAATTCCTTAATATCATCTAACACCAAATCCTCAAACAATTATTTTTACTTTTGCAGAGGGGCAAATATAAACCCTGTACATTCAAGGCCGGATGTGTAGGAGCCGCTCATTTAGTTAATGCATTTACTTGGCCACCAAACCATCAAGCGGGTTGTTACGTATCTACTAACTCTTACACAGCAATACCCATTTGGTTTCTTTTGAGTGGAAATTATGCCTAAAACAAATCATTAGAGTTGGAGTAAAAAGTCTAAGAAAATGATATAATTAGCTAGTCTGGAGATTTGTAAAGACTGCAAAATGTATTTTTCTTGTACTGCTCTCTCCATAACCCTTCTCATTATCACAGAATAAAACAAAAAGCACCAATGCAAAGACAGTGCTGCAATGGAGGAAGTTATATCCTTTGAAAGCAAATTTTTTGCACATAAAACCTACTCTAGTGTCTGCTGACTGACTGACGTGCTGTGACAAGAAGCTACCAAGGGAAGAGCCAGGGCTCACTGAGATACAGCCCCCCTGCCACTGGCAGTTTTATAATCCATTCCTGGTATAATCTGAGTTTAAATTAGACCAAGGATGATCTAGTTCTTGAAAAAGCATAGCTATTCAGAAAAAGAATGCTACGTAGCTGACCTCTGGTTTGCTGAGTAAAGAAAGTAGGCGAGCAGCACTTTAATTCCACCTCTTACCAAAAACGTCTCCTCAATCTCATCCCGCTGCACCCGCACACACATTCCAACAACTGGAAAGTCGTTTCCAACAGCACTTTCGAAACTACACAGACCTCAAGGCAGACTGAGCCTGCTCAGTCATTCACAGTCTAGTGGAACTTTCACTTCTCTCCAAAATTCTTGAGGCCCAAGACCTCAGTTTATCCTTTTCTAAGTTTCCTACTCACTCCACTTTGCCTATGGTTAGTACTGAAAAAGCTGCAAGATTTAAAGCATGATAGTTATAATGGCTACAAACAATACTCTAAAAATAAGCAGTGTCAGCTTGCCAAAAATGTTCTATTTTCATTTGTCGATTAGACTAAATTAAGGAGTAGCTAAATGAATATGCATAAATAGAACTTTAATCTTTTCTATTTGAAGTACCCTGGAATTTTAACCACTTCATTTCTATTTGCTCTGTTATACAGATGAATCTCATGTCTTATATCCATAATTGTTAAAAATAAGTGCTTCAGTAGCTACATAAAAAAATTTATTCACGTGAATAACCTCTCTGACAAGAAATCCTACTAAGTGTAAGGGGTAATAATCCTACTTCTCTTCCCAGTAGAAATAACGATACATTTTAATTCACCAAAAATTATACTTGTTACATTAAAAAGTAAAGTTTATTTCTGATCTGTTATAGTTATAACATAGATGCAAAGTACTAAACTGGGTTTTACAAAACTGATTATAAAAAGTCATTTGGGAATTATTGTGGCACAGAGCAATATGGGAAATATACAGGTAAGTAGTTTGTAAACTTCTTCTTTAATTGATATGGAAGTTAACTGATGAGTTAATTAATTGGACAAGCCGGAATGATCGCTCAATTTTAAGTCTTTGTGGTTCTAGAACCCAGATTAAATATTTGAAGAGTACCCACAAATGTATATCAAATAGCAGGTTTTAAATCTAAGGCAGCATTTTCTAATAGCAGAGAGAAACAGAAAAAAGGCATTATTTTTTTATTTTTTCAGAAATAGAGAATAAATCAATCTATATGTCTGAAAATACAAGCATAAAATATTTTAGTACAGATACTGCTTCTATCCCCAATGTTACTCATGTGATTCAGAACAAACTGTTAGGTGCTCTATTATTTATGCAAAAGGGTATTAATAAATTTTAGAATATTTCCACAGAAATGTAAGAAAAAGAAAAATCTGTTGTATTTGGGTTAAAAAGAATGCAAATGTTTTCTAAATGCAGTTGGTTTAACTTGATTCTACAGCCTGCACTTTATATATAACTAAAAAGAAAAAATAATTTTTAAATCATTTAAACAACCAATGACTTTTCATGGTAGTAAACAAGTAAAGATAACACCAAGAGGTTTTAGAAAAATATACTAGTAATTTCAAGAAGCCAGCTATGTTTTAGAATGGTACCCTTAAGAAATTTCCTTTATCATTCTTTTGAGTAGTTCATTGACAGTTTAAGAGACGGTCCTCTAGATCACTAGAAGAAATACTGTAAGATAACATAACGTAGAAGCTTCCTCAAATTTCTTTTTCCTTTATTCTGAATTCCTCCTTCTGAGCACATCATGTTCCCTAAATTAACTTTGCTGTTAAGTCTCATGATTCATGGTCACCCTAAAGAGCAATTCTAAATTCCAGAGCCAGAAAACAAACAATAAAAACTTCTTTTGAAGGTTCCATTCCTACTTATGCCACCATACACCCTGCTGAGGATCTAAAATCATCACAATAATTCCACAGCTAGTTCATTTTTGTCAAACCCCACCATACCTTGCTGGTGCAGTTATCCTACACATGAAAGCATTTAAAAGAGAGAATGAAATCAAAGGATAAGCCTCCGTATAGAAAATATAGTGTGTAATTTTTAAGGCATAAACTGAATGACTTCTCAGAGGCAAGCAAGAAAGCACTTAATTCTTTTTAAAGATTCAAATGAGGTACTAAACTAAATTAGAACACACATGACTAACAGTTCCTTAGCTTCTAACATAACTAATGAAGCCCCTTATATAAAAATTGCTTCAGCTTTAGTGTCCACTGTTAAGGAATGAAAGAGAATAAATTCTTTTAAAAATACATTATTGGCCCCCAAATCAACAGCATTTACTAAGGCAAACTTCTCAAAATACTCCAAAAAGTATTGCATCTTACTTAGAAAAGATTGTATGGAGACAGAATATGCAATACTTGTGGTTTTTATAAGAGTTACGAAATAAGGGTCAAAAATAGTCAAACCATAGGTATTTGTAAAGACCTAGTCCTTACTCGAGCCTGCGAGGGTCTACGTTTACTTTCATTCTCCTTAGTCTCTTTACTTTTAGTACAAAGTGTGTCATACTTTGTATCATATCAAAAAGCTCTAGTAGAAGAAAGGTAAGATTATGTAAAAGGGCCAAAAAAGGACAGCCATCATAAATAATCATAAAATACCTGTCAAGTATACTTGCTGGCCAAATGTTTCCTTATGATGAAGTATAACACTTACCACCTCTGCCAAGGCTGAAATGACTTTGCCCAGAGTTGTAAGAGACTTATTAATATTTGCTCCTTCCTGAAATCAATTCCAAATATGAAAGAATTAAAAAGAATTTCTACTATTGCCATATCATATATAATAGATAAAATACCATTAGCCATATGCTAGCATTATTAGTTTATTTGTGACCACAAATTCTAAAAATCTCCTTTAATCTTCAATCATCCCTTCTCTCCACTTGATAACATGCTAGGACCACGAGCCTAATACACAGTCCCAAAGTATCTTTGAGATGTTTATGCTCCAAAAACTTACAGATGTAGCTAGCCCTCTTCCCACAATTCACCAACATGAATCTCTGCTCTTTTTAAGCATATCTCTGGAGGAGTCCACGCTTGTTACCCCATCTGGGTCTTGTGCATCCTCTTCCCATTGCTGGCCCTTTCATCTAGCCAAATTCTGCCTGTTCCTCTAAAGACAATTCAACTCTCACCTGGACCATGAAGCCCTCCTTGATAAGTATGTTATATAACTTATCCTTTCCTTGAACTTATAAATCAGAATCAGAGGTCAGCAGAATTTTCCTGTAAAGGTTTTGTGGGCCTGATGAAAGCAGCCACAGATAATACATAAACAAACAGATACAGTTGTGTCCTAATAAAATTTGATTTACAAAAGCAGACAGTGTCCTAGATATGGCTACTGGCCATAGTTAGCTGACCTGTGTTACAGAACAATTACTAAGTTATTTGTCTGGCAAAATAAATACCTTTAATCGAGTCCCTTTGGCACCAGTTGAATCAGCTCGTTCGCTCCCTGCTAGATCCACCAAGCTGATTTTACTGACCTGGTAAAGAGAAATATCATTGGGGCAATTCAAAAATAAGCATGGCAGAAGTAGAAAACACTTAGAGGCAGGAAATTAAAAGATTAAGGCATGGAGAAGACTAAAACTATCGATTAGGACTCATATGACATAAGAAGACAAAGACAACAAATACTTTTTGTCAATGTAAAGAACACGCACAAAATTCATAGCAATTACCTTGGTTCAAAAGAAGTAATTTTGGGATAAATATATTTACAATGATATGCCATAAAAATATGTAAAACTCTGCAGCCACTACTGAAAACAGTATGGAAGTTCCTCAAAAAATTAAAACTAGAACTACCATATGATCCAGAAAGTCCAGGTCTGGATATTTATCCAAAAAACAGAAAACAAAACAAAACACCACTAACTCAAAAGGATATATGCAACTCCAATATTCACTGCAGCATTATTTACAATAGTCAAGATATGGAAACAACCTAAGTACCCACTGGTGGATGAAGAAAGA
>PVJI01003030.1:120838-132651 GCA_004026765.1 Micronycteris hirsuta
GGGGGGGGGGAGCGAAGCTCACAGATACCGAGAACAGATGGGTGATTGCCAGAGGCGGGAAGCTTGGGGGGGCGGGGGGCGGGCGTATGAGGAAACTAGATAAAAATGAGCTGAAGGACTCAAAAAGTACAAACTTCCAATTATAAGATGAATAAGTCATGTTTGAAGGATCTCTTATAACTGCTAATACAATAAATCTATTGGTAACTTCAGATTTAAAAACCCAGTTGTATATTACTTAGGAATATAGGCAGATTATAATTCAACATAAATTTATTATTAACCATAATGACAATAAAATGAACATTTATTAAGTGGTTACTTTGTGCCAAGTTCTATTATATGCACTTAACCTATATTAATACTTAATCCTCTTAAGAATCCTATGAGGCTGGGGAAACTGAGGCACAAAGACGTTAAGTAACTTGCTCAAGGTAGCATTGCTGAAAAGTGACAGAGCCAGAGTCTAAAACAATCAATTTAATTCCAAAGTCTATATATTTAACCATTGTAGAAAATGAGGAATTAACAAGCAAAGTATGCAAACATCAGAACTGCTGTGCAGTTATTCACTTTCCAAGAATAAAATACATCTTGTCTGCTTCATGGTTTATTTAAACATTTAATCCCGCAGTAACATTAGCAAAGCTCAAAAAAATAAAATACACACAGCAAAGAAGTTAATAAAGTCATTAAGAGGTTCCAGTCAAATAGAAGAAAAGGAAAGATTTTCTCCCCACAGTACTGCTTAATTAGCTCTCTTGCATAGAGAAGTTTTCGAGAGCCAAAGTCTTGAATTGTTTTTTCTTAACCTTATTTTCTCTTTTGCAATTTGACTTAGGACCCATGCTCAAAACTGGTTTAGAGTGGAATAAAACTGATAAGCAGAAGGTATAAAATAACCTCCATTAAGTAAAAATCCCCTCCACAAAATGCAGAGGGTAGCAAGAGGGACTTCTGAAAATCCCCACTCTGCACAACTCAAGCCCAGTGGCTGAGGTTCTCTTACCTTCTCAGTGGAAAGGTTGGTCTCAGTGTCATGTTTCTTCTGGGTGAAAACAATTGTAAACACAGCGTGGGAACGGCTACTTGTCTCATTCATGTTGGTAGCTGCCACTGTCCTAAATAAACATAAAGGTGACCACGTGACAAAGGAATTCATAGATGAAAGTTAAAAGGGACAGCAGGCTCCACAGCACAGGCACAACGATAACCACCACCAACATTCGTTCCCAGACGGCAAGACGGTCACACAAACTGCTCTCACTACACTTTATTTATGCACGCGTCTACCGAGTTACCCTCCAGATCTCCACCTCCAAAGGTACCCCCCAGAATCGTCCTTCACACTCCAGCTGTCCCTTTAGTAACCACCAAAGCATTTAATTTTTATTCTTTATTAGGCACTTGTTTACCAGAATCAACTACTACCACAGGCATGTGATAAGCGACATTTCAGCATGACTTGACCACGCCTTAATAGTAAAACGTACCCAAAGTTCTGCTGAGTCTCAGCAGTGCATTGTTTTGATAAGAAGACAGATACTGAATATGCTGACACCCTCACTTCTCCAGCACAGCCCGAGGACCAGAGGGCTCCACAGTAACAACTTTCAGAACTATGTATGTGGGCTCAAGCCCTTCACTGGGCACAAAGGGCCTCAAAGTGTGCCAAAGACCTCCTACCATACCTGGCTTTGTTCCCAGCGTCCATGAGGTCAGCGATGTCTGTGTAGGAAGTGACTGCCAACTTTGACAGATCCTCAACGTATGGGCCAAGAAGTGGGTGTTCACGTACACGTAAATTACCCTTGTTTTTTGGATTCAGCAAATCTCGTACTCTTTCACAGTAAATTTCCATGTAGCTCACCTTGAAACAAATTATTAGTGAATCAGGAGTTAGGGAAAAAATTCTCTACATTAAGATTTTTTACAACTTTTATTAAAAGCTCTATCATTAGAGATCAGCCACCTTTACTAAGTGAAATGCCAGAGTTCCAGTCCCTTTTACTCTATTAACAGTATGCACAGGTATCACTGAGTAGGTCAGAACCAGCCTTCTGACTTCAGGAAGGAAAAGGAGGTAAACAGACTATCTCAACCCACAGTGGCGCTACCTGTCTTAGGCAGAAAAAATATCATTTTTAATAGCAACAGTTGTCAATATTTTTAAATGTATGCTATTCTCAATAATTGGGGATTATAGAGAGCTTACTCCAAAGCTTAGAAACAAGATTTTGATTAGTGTCAAAACCAAGGAACAATATCAATATTCCAGGGCAGTTAAGACGAAAGAGACTGACAACTCTTATACTTTAAGACTGACTGCAATATGACTTATTATGACTAAAAAAAGTGTGTCCACCAGAAAGGTAAGGGCTGGTCAGCACAGAACCTGACTGTGTGGCCTGAACTAGCCGAGTCTTACAGAGGAAGAGGCCTCAGGCCATCTACTACCCGCTGCAGGAATGCTTCTGCTGTCAGCAGGACCATTCCCATCACGGGGATGAATGTGTTAGGCTATCGTTCACATCACGGTCTTGTTTTCCCAACTCCATTTATTGAAAAGACTTTCCTTTCTCCATTGTGTTTTTTGGCTCCTTTATCGAAAATTAGCTGCCCACAGATGCATGGGGTCAGAACACTTTAATACTATTAGTGACTACGAAATTAAATACCAAAAATGGGGCAGTGTGTAAAATAGCTTCATAAAACACATACAAAAAAGTAGAAATGTTTATCAAATAATATATACATTAAGTAATTTTATAAATCTGTTTTAAAGAAATAGCAATTCCTTTTTTTTAAAGATTTATTTATCTATCAATCAATCAATCAAGAGAGGGTAAGGGAAAGAAAAAGAGACACATCGACTGATTGCCCAGACCTCTTGTACATGCCCAGACCGAGGACCGATCCTGCAAACCAGACATGTGCCCTGACCAGGAATCAAACCAGCGACCTTTCACTTTGCAGGATAATAACCAAACAACTGAGCCACACTGGTCAGGGCTATAAAACTCTTCTTAAAAAGAGCTGGGCTACACAATGGATAGAGAATAACCTTCCAAGATATAAGCAACTATGAAGGCGGGGGAGGGGGAAGAGATTTGATTACCTATGTTTGCAAAACTTATGCCTATCAAAAACATGACTAATAATATTAAAAGGAAAGAGTTCACACAAATGAGTAAGAAAAACACTGCAATGCCAACAGGTAAACCGACAAAGGCATCATTTACAAGATTTTCAACCACACTAATAATTAAAAAATTCAAATTTAAATAAAAGTGAGAAATTTCCCCTTATCAAATTGGCAAAAATTTAAAAGCAAAAGTACTAAATGTTAGCAAAGGCAAAATAAGTGCTTACACCCAACCTGATGGGGCTTCTTTCTAAAATTCAAACACTTTGTTTGACAACCAACACACATCAAAGGAGATAAATGAAATTAAAGTCAGACTTATGAATAAGGATTTAATCGCAACATTATTTACCATAACCAAAACTTAGAAATAGCCTAAAAGTACAAAACTGGTAGAGTGGGTAAGTGATCTGTAGCACAGTCATAATTTAGAGTCATTTAAAAGCAACATTCAAGGCAATGGAGTAGGGAGGCCTCTGGTTTTAACTGGCAGGTGTACTCACCTCTACAGAGTAGGACATTTCTTCATTACAGTTGTCATTGATTTTTTCAAACAGCTCTTCACACAACTACAGAAACAAAATAGCATATATCAGAGAAGCAGTAAGTTACCCAGGATTGCTAAACAAATTAAGAATATGCCTTTTTCTCTATTTTTCTCAAAATATTAATGGCATCAACAACAAAGGTAAATTCTTTGAGTGAAATAATAGTTTTAAATACTTTTTATCTACATAATCCCTCAACAACAGCATCCCAACAATATTTCCTTAGAAAGAAAGCCACATTAGGGAAAGGAGAAAAGTTATGTCGTTTACAGTGTTGTATCGTTAACACATTTAATTCATGTGAAGTCATCTCTTCATCCTATACTAGAGTAACTGTGACTCTACTATCAGTATTGTTATTATAGCAGTAAAACTACTATTATACTTTGCACATACTCTACTTATTATGATAAATTTTATTACTATATATTGTCAATTACTATGTATATGATAAATTTATACATATATAATACAGAGAGAGAATACATACTATTTGGAGGGGGTAAATGAAGGTATTTTCAAGAATTATTTTACTCTAAAACTTCCTCTTTACTTCTCCCTGTCTTAAGACCCCAATCCTTTTGTGAAAGGCTAGTCCACTACACGGTGAAATTTTTCTTTCTTTTTTTTTTTTTTTAAGATTTTATTTCTTTATTTTTAGAGAGAAGGAAAGAGAGGGAGAAAGAAAGGGAGAAAAACATCAATGTCCAGAGAAACATTGAATGGTTGCCTCTCACAGGCCCCCAACTGGGACCTGGCCTGCAACCCAGGCATGTGCCCTGATTGAGAATTGAACTGGCAACCTTGGTTTGCAGGATGATGCCCAAACCACTGAGCCACACCCATCCAGTTTACACAGTGACATGTCTAACAGAAAACATTAATTTTTCTAGATCAAAAAAAATTATAAAATTTCATTGTCCCTATCCCTTGAACTCATTTAAAATGTGATAATTGAAAAATAATTAATAAAAATCTATTGAATTTTCATTTGCTATATATTACATTCAGAAAATGAGCTATTTGTGATTCTCTTGAAGTCTAAATAGAATTTAAAATTTATTATAAATGGCAGTTTCTAAATAATAATCACCTTTTAAAAAATCTAGGCTTTTGTATTAAAATAAAACACTCTAAAATTCTACCAGAAAGGAGCCCTAGCTGGTGTGGCTCAGTGGATTGAGCTTTGGCCTGCAAACCAAAGGGTCACCAGTTCGATTCTCAGTCAGGGCACATGCCTGGGTTGCAGGCCAGGTCCCCAGTGGGGGCTACATGAGAGGCAACCACACATTGATGTTTCTCTCCCTCTCTTTCTCTCTTCCTTCCCCTCTCTAAAAACCTAATTATCAATAAAAACTTTAAAAAAAATAAAGTAAAAGAAATAAAATTGTACCAGGAAAGATATGTAGGTAATTATACAAGAATTCCAGCAACAAATTAAAGGAAAAGGAGGGAGAAACTAAGTGTAGTAATAGGAAAAAATAAATGACTATTTAGTATAACTTCGCATAATCTACAATTATTTTGTTGCCCAAGAACTATTGCAGAGTAAAAGCAGAGACTCTAGAACCGTCTTGCCTGCACTGGATTCTGGCTCTGCCACTTGGGCAACTGATATGACCTCTATGCCTCAGTTTCCTCATGTGTAAAATGAGGGTGACAATAGCACTTACCTCTTAGGGTCACATGAGGAGGATTAGATGAGCTAGTATCTGTAAAGCACCTAGACCTGTGTGTGGCACATGGGGAGTGCTTCAGAGTATTTTATGTATTAGTATTTTAACTATTGCTGTTCCTATATACAGAGGACAATCCCAAATATAAAAGATAGGGCAAAAATAGGTTCACAGTTGTGAGTATGTAAAATATAGTTTATTCTTGTATTATTATTTATTAATTATTGCATTATTTTCTATAGGAACCAGTGTAAACCTACTCTTGCCCCACTCTATATGTCTTAATACAGACATATGTATTTTTTAATAATTATTTTTTAAAGACTTTATTTATTTATTTTTAGAGGGGGAAGGGAGAGAGAAAGAGAAGGAAAGAAACATCAACGTGTGGTTGCCTCTCATGCGCCCCCTACTGGGGACCCGGCCTGCAACCCAGGCACATGGGCCGACTGGGAATCGAACTGCAACCCTTTGGTTCGCAGTCCAGCACTCAGTTCACTAAGCCACACCAGCCAGAGCCAGACACATATTTTTTAAAGAAAAAAACATATCTGCTGTATGCTCAATATTTTCTAAAAATTTTCTAATCTGTTAATAAGTAAACATTTCAATTATATAGCTGAATTCAAAATTATAGTCTAATAATCCATTAGAAAAAGTAGCTATTGCTCCCTTATGTATTTTATTCTCAAAATATAGAAATGGTCACACTAGGCCTATAGCAAAAAACAAACCAAAAAAGCTTCTTTAAAATTAATTCTAAATATCATGAACAAAAGCAGACCACATCCCTGTTATTTTTTTAAAATATTTTATGTGTTTATTTTCAGAAAGGGGAAGAGGGAGAAAGAAAGGGAGAGAAACATCAATGTGCAAGAGAGACAGACACATCAATTGGCCTAAAACCCAGGCATGTGCCCTAACATGGAAACAAACCGGCAACCTTTTAGGTTTGTGGGCCCGCGCTCAATCCACTGAGCCACACCAGCCAGGGCACATTCCTGTTATTTAAAAATAAGTTTCTTCTAAATAACTACGTCACAACTCCTCTCCATTCTCAAAACACAAAATCAAAAGACAAACTGCTCTTAAAAAAAAGAAATCTCAACTGTTCAAGCTTAAAATAATAGTATTAAACCAATACAATATAAAAGGAAAGTGTCTCTAGCCCTGGCTGGTATAGCTCAGTGGATTGAGTGTGGCCTGGGAACCAAAGGGTCACCAGTTCAATTCCCAGTCAGGGCACATGCCTGGGTTGCGGGCCAGGTCCCCCGTGAGGGCCATATGAGAGGCAACCACACATTGCTGTTTCTCTCCCTCTCTTTCCCCGTCCCATCTCCTCTCTCTAAAAATAAATAAATAAATAAAATCTAAAAAGGAAAGTGTCTCTAAATAAGGCAATCAAAATAATCAAAATAGCCTGGCCAGTGTGGCCCAATTGGTTGGAGCATCATCCCACAGACGAAAAGGTCGTAGGTCTGATTCCCAGTCAGGGCATATACCCAGGTTGCAGGTTCAATCCCCAGTTGGGGTGCAATTTTAACTCTGCAAGAACTATTGCAAAGTTACGAAAAGGCAAACAATTGATGTTTTTCTCTCCCCCTCCCTCTCTCTCTAAAAAGCAATTTAAAAAAATCTAAAAAGCAATAAAAAAAGGTCGTTGGGTGGGGGGAAAAAAAAATCCTGTTCTTGGCCCGGCTGGTGTAGCTCAGTGGATTGAGCGCGGTCTGGGAACCAAAAGGTCCCGGTTCGATTCCCAGTCAGGGCACGTGCCTGGGTTGCAGGCCCAGGTCCCCAGTGAGGGCCATGTGAGAGGCAACCATACATTGCTCTTTCTCCCTCCCTTCTCCTCTCTCTAAAAATAAAAAAATAAAAAATTAAAAAAAAAAAAAATCCCGTTCTTAAGAGGCGATCTATGTACAGAACTAAAGCAGACAGCACTCACTAGGTGCCCCAGCCTGCTCTGTCACATACTTAAAGTAGACATGTATACATGTCAGTCTCTTCCACTAGACTGTTAGTTCCTCTGAGGGAAAGGGACAAGTGATTTACCTTTGTGCCTGTATGACAGTCCCTGAATAAATGTTTGCTAAATAAAAATAATTGTTAAAGTCACTGAAGACTAAGGGTTAATGATGAACAGAGGCTTTTTGTTATTTGTTTCTTACCTGTGGAATGATGCCAGCCTGGCTTTCTTCTTGTTTACCCATCATTGTATAAGACTTCCCAGCACCAGTCTGCCCATAGGCAAAAATACAGACATTATATCCCTCAAAGGCGTGTAAGAGCATTTCCTTTCCAATGTCATTGTACACCCGGCTTTGAGACGCAAAACAGGGATCTTCAGGCTGTAAAGATTAAACAGAGAAAAAAATTACACTTTATTCATATTCTTTCCTATGTTTATCTGATTACTTCCATAATAAATACAAGTGTTTCAGAATAGTCTCCTAAAATATATTACACATTTTTAAAGTACCCCATACACATAGTTTATTTCTCTCACTTTATACACATACACTCTGTTAGCGTTATCCATTATCCAGGTCAGCCATACATAAAAATATCTACATGAAATTATCAACTATGATTACATTTCATTTTCCATAACCTTACAAGTATCACTCTTTCATGCATAGGAAGTTCCAACAAAATTTTCTTAAGAAAAAATGGGACTAAGACGTCAAATGTCAAGTGCACATATAAAGATACTTTTTGAACTCACTACTGGTATACATCTGTATTTCAATAAACACAGCTTTCGGTGAAAAAAAAAAGTTTCCAATCCCTTGCCTAGGCCCTTCCCTTGCCAATTAGGCTTTACTATTAGTTAATAGTTCAAAACATCTCTTATTCCAATAAAAATGGGGGGGGGGAGGGAGAAGAAAACCCGCCTAACAAAGAAATGCAGAGGCAAACTCTAGATTAGGTTGAGAAGCCAGCAAGATTGATGGTCTTATACTGAGTAAGGATACTGCAAAGCGCCCCACTCCCAATTTTCCTAGATGTCAGTAACCTCTGTTTTCCTCGTTGGACCTGCAGGCTCTTTCAAAACAGGTCCAACAACCTTCAAATACCGTACAGCTCTGCTGTGCTGTACAGCAAGTACACTCACCGAGGTGTGAGACCAGTAGGAGTAGTCGAAGCTGAAGGACTTCGGAGCTTCCTTTGGGTTCTTTGGGTTAACAATACCTAGAGGATGAAAATGTTTTGATTTTATGAGTCACTTAGTTACATGTTCTTTAGTTCACTGTGATGTTATAGATGGTAAATTCAAAACACCCAAATCTAAATTCATACCACTGACTCTAAATAGGACAATCAAAACCAAAAATAATAAGATTTTTAATAGGTGGGCTACATACAGAATTTGAAAAGAATCAGACCAATAACATTTACTAAGTGTCACCAGGATCCAGAAAAGAGGCTGGTACACAGCAGGTGATTGTTAAATATTTTATGACTGAACTTGAAGTAAGATAGTAGCCAAAATTTGGAAATGGGCCACATACTATTTCAAGGTGCTTCATAAGGCTTCGAATATTTCAACACATCAGAAATAAAAATTACTAAATTACTGGATCAATCTAACCACTATTTGAAACAAACTCTTTTTAAAGCTCTTATCTACTTCAGAAAAGCATTAGGTAAAGAAGCATTCATTGGAAAGACAGTCTTATTTCTGAAATCCACAGCTGATAACTAATAACATAAATTATCATATACGTATTTGTGTATATGAGTGTATACAGTGGAATCACAGACCACTAAATCTTCTGTAGAGTGTTACAAATAGTAAAATTACTTTTTGACTGAAAAGCATGACATCTCACTGCCCTATTAACAGTGCTTTCTCATGTGATTAATCCAGTCACAGCACACTTCAGGGACTGACTGAATGCTGAGGCTGAGCCCCTCTTCCTTTCTCATACACATAAAGCTTTGGCTCTCATATTTCACATGGAATAGAATCCTTATAACATGTGTTCATGAAATCTCCTCAAAGACCAGACATCCTGACCAATCCACTTCTCTAAGGCAGGGCCACATCCCAGGGTATCAGTGAGATCAGGATTAAAAAATAAATCTATCCAGAGCAGCTGCTGCTCCAGACACAAATAGCAACAGTTGCTATGGTGCTTAGTTCTGTCTCTTGCTGGATTCGCCTGGGTACGGCCGAACACTTACGTTCCAACCTCAAACGCTGGCAGAATATTAATAAGGCTCACACTGCTCATAATCATGTGACAAGGAGACATGGTTCTAGAAAGAACATCTGCTCACACATAAATGGTAGACTAAGCAAAGAAGAATGTTTCTAACCAGAAGGTACTACAAAAAGATTTAAGTAACATTCACAGAGCACTTACTCCACACTCTAAGTACTTTCTGTATGCTAACCTATTTAATCCCCCCAACTACTTAATAAGGTAGATGTTTTATTATCCCCAGTTAATAGATAAACCATCACAAAGAGGTTTAAAAAACTTAGCCAAGACTACAGAACTAGCTGGTGCCAATCCAGGATGTGAACTTGGAAGAGTTCGGCTCCAGAGCCCACACTCTGAGTCAAGACACTTATATGCTCATTCCCTATATGCAGCCATCACCAGTAAGGCATCTTTATGAATATGCACACATGTGTATGTGTGTGCAAACATATATGACTACCTCCCTAAAACTATACTGCAGGCATTGTTTAAAACTCTTCTTACCCATTTAAACCTAGGAACTTGAGGATTACCGCTCCTAAGACATGAGAGACCGCATACAAACTCCACTAAGAAAAGGGAAGTTAGTATCCTACTGCATGAACCAGATTCCAGGTTTCAGTGGCTCAGCAATAAGGGCAATGACCAGACGAGATGTAGGATATGACCTCTGAAGTAGCCTTCACCACTCAAAAACATGGTTAAAACAAATACTTCCAACCTCTAGAAAATATATTTTCATAAATCTTTTAAGCCATGTTTCAATCATTCTTTTAGCTACTCATCAATTCTGCCAAGAACAATTTAAGAAACAACTAGTTTTCAGATCCTACACCTTTGTTTCCTTTTCCTTAAGTAAGGAAAAACAAAAACTACACCATGAAATCAAATTTCTTTGATTTGCATAAAATCCTTTTCCTCTTCCTCAGTAACACCTCCACCCAGATCTTTGAAACTTCTGAAACTAATAAATTTTCCTAGCTTCTAGCTTCAAAACCAAGAGGCCTTTTAAATAACTGACACTGAACACAAAACCCTTTTTTATTTTTAACATAAATAAGTAGATCAAAATATAATTTTAAAGTTATTTACTTAAGTTATGTCAAACAAGGTTAAATTTACTTACAACATTTAGAAATTCTAAATTCCTAAATGATTTCTTCAAGACACCTTAAAACAACAACAACAACAACACACGCACGCGACACCTTAGAACAATGCAAAATTCAATATTGTTGTTACCTGTTTAAGGGGAAAGTGCAAGCAGAAAGCCTCAGAAGGCATGGGTAATTTCTATACGTTAGGTTGGGTGTTACTGGGTTGGCCAAAAAGTCCATATGTTTTTTTCCAAAAAATAACATACATTTTTCATTTTCACCAATAACTTTATTGATTTGGATATTTTGAGTATGTCAGCTATTTCTCGTGTGGTATAATGTTGACTGTCCTTAATTAATGTCTCAATTTTATCACTATCAGCTTCAACTGGTCTGCCCGACTGTGGAGCACCATCCAGCAAGAACTCTAGCATGAAACTTTGCAAACCACTACTGACACATTTGATCAGTCATGGAACCTTCTCCATACAGTACACTACATTTTTTGCATTTCAGTTGCATTTTTGCCTTTTTTAAAAAATATATTTTATTGATTATGCTATTACAGTTGTCCCATTTTCTCCCCTTTCTTCCCCTCCACCCCCACCCCCCCATTCCCCACCCTTTAGTTTTTATCCATAGGTCATACACATAAGTTCTTTGTCTTCTACATTTCCTATACTATTCTTAACCTCCCCCTGTCTGTTTTCTACCTACCATTTATGCTACTTATTCCCTGCACCTTTTCCCCCTCTCTCCCTCTACCACTCTCCTGTTGATATCCCTCCATGCCTTATATAATCCTTTTAACATTTCAAATAATAAAGGCTGGGTGTTGATAAACTCCTTGAACTTGACCTTATCTGAGAAGCGCTTTATCTGCCCTTCCGTTCTAAATGATAGCTTTAATGGATAGAGTATTCTTGGATGTAGGTCTTTGCCTTTCATGACTTGGAATACTTCTCTCCAGCCCCTTCTTGCCTGCAAGGTCTCTTTTGAGAAATCAGCTGACAGTCTTATGGGAATTCCTTTGTAGGTAACTGTCTCTTTTTCTCTTGCTGCTTCTAAGATTCTCTCCTTATTTTTAATCTTGGGTAATGTAATTATGATGTGTCTTGGTGTGTTCCTCTTTGGGT